>JABUQX010142057.1:0-11349 GCA_015478945.1 Trachelipus rathkii
AATTTGTAATGTGAATTATTGATTTTCTATTTTATAAAAGTGCTATGCAGTTGCTCTTTTGATTCCTTCAATAATAATAACAATAATAATAATAATAATAATAATAATAATAATAATAATAATAATAATAATAATAATAATAATAATAATAATAATAATAATAATAATAATAATAATAATAATAATACTGGTACTAGTTATTATTCTACTATTACTACAAGTACAACTACTCCTTTGAAGCCATTTCTTGTCAAGTAATAACTATGTCAACTACTACTATTACTACTACTACTACTACTACTACTACTACTACTACTACTAATAATAATAATAATAATAATAATATAATAATAATACTAATACTACTACTGCTACTACTATTGTTGGTATTTATTTGTATTGAGTGTGATATTTGTTTTATCTTTCCTTGGAGGTCACTTTGGTTCGTAACCCTGATAATGATTATTGACTTATTGATTCACTGCTTCACTGCTTCACTGCTTCCTCAATTAGTTTCTATGATTCTTATTTTTCTAATTTTAATTTTAATTTTATTTATTTTAATATTAATTAAATTTTATTCATTTATTAATGTTTAATTTATTTCAATATTTATTTTAACTTTAGTCTTTAATTATTTTTTATTTTAAATTATTTAATTTTTATTTTTATTATTAGATTTAATTTTTAATTTGATTTAACTTTAAATTTATGTTTCGTTTAATTTTTTTTAAATTTATTTTTTTTGAGTTTATTTTAATTTAATTCTTCTTCTTCTTCTTCTTCTTCTTCTTCTTCTTCTTCTTCTTCTTCTTCTTCTTCTTCTTCTTCTTCTTCTTCTTCTTCTTCTTCTTCTTCTTCTTCTTCTTCTTCTTCTTCTTCTTCTTCTTCTTCTTCTTCTTATTATTATTATTATTATTATTATTATTATTATTATTATTATTATTATTATTATTATTATTATTATTATTATTATTATTATTATTATTATTATTATTATTTTTTTTTATTATTATTATTATTATTATTATTATTATTATTATTATTATTATTATTATTATTATTATTATTATTATTATTATTATTATTATTATTATTATTATTATTGTTATTGTTGTTATTATTATGTGTTATTATTATTATTATTATTATTATTTATTATTATTATTATTATTATTATTATTATTATTCCAGATCAATACCTACCGTCAGTTGTAATGTTCCGGAATTGTGCTGACGTTGCAATAAATGGAATAAAAAGCAAAAGGTTCATTAGTAGTTTCAAGAGATACAAAGTTTCTCCTAGAAAAAAAGATTCTGATCTTCGAAAATTAGAAGAAAAGGATTCTGAATTTGGTGGGAAAAGTTACTGAAATTTAGAAATTCGAAAATTTATGGGGAAAATGTTTTGTTGTTTGAAGTAAAAAATGTTTTTTCTTTAATTTTTGAAATTTGATGTAAAAGTTTCTGAAATTTCAGTAGCTTCGCAATTTGAAGTGAAAAGTTTCTGACATATCGAAATTTGAAGAAAAAAAATCGGAAATTTCAGAAAATTGAAAATTTGATGGAAATATTTTTTATTTTGAATTAAAAAATTTCCGAAATTTATAGAAAAAGTTTCTGAAACTTCAGAAATTTTGTATTTTGAATTAAAATGCTTTCTGAAATTTTAAAATTTGAAGAAAAAGATTCTGAAATTTCAAATATTTCGAAATTTGAATAAAATTTATAAAATTTTGATTATTAAAGAAAATTATTTCTTAAATTCTAAATTTTTAAAAATTAAAGCAATTTCTAATATTTGAAATTTGACAGATTAAATTTCTGATATTAGAGGTTCTGCAAATGAAATATTCTAAAATTTGAATATTGAAGGATGAAAATTCATATTTGAAATTTACAGAAGAAAAAATTTATTCTAATATTTTTATTAAAAATAAATTTTCGCTTTAGGCTATATACTTATATATAAATAAACCCCAAATAAACCTTAAATATAAACCCCATAATTTGTGGATATCTTGCTAGGGAGAAGTGTGGAAATAACTAGAACTTATAAGTATGTTAAAACTTATTGTCACTATTTTAAGGGTTTCTTGCTAGAAAGATGTGTGGAGTTAATGTCTTGAACTTAAAAGTACTGTTATAGGTACTAATTTTAACTTTATTTATTGTAAATCATTTTTATTTCAATGGATACTCTCTGGCCACAGACTTAATGGGTCATGGATCCATACCTTACATAAATATGGATCATTTATGGTTATCGACATCATGGATCATAGATCCATATCTTATGCGAACATCTTCACAGGATCTTTCCAGGCTTATAGAAGCTAATATAAGCTTATATAAGCTAAGATCAATGAATGTTTTTCCAATTATCATTACCACTGAATTTACAATCGAAAATATAACCAATTTTTTTTTTTTTTTAATTACTAAAGTTCACACCTCCCGAGCATATCCCTATTCTAGGAGGGGAATTTCTCTAGGTAATTTCTACCTAGGATCCGGTCTAGGGATCGAACCCGGGTCCTTGCCACGTGACTCTATCACTTTACCGACTGACCCACGGTACAAAGGAGTATAGAATACAGGAAGTATGGTATGGGGTGGGGTAGGGGGTTGTTGATGTCCCAGAACATTCCAATAAGAAACCCCCAACGGGCCCATAACCCCAAAGTGAGTTTTTTTTTATAAATATAAGTTTTCGAAATATAGATCCAAATTTATTTATTTTCATAATGTATTAAAAGTATTAATTTTTTTTTCTTTTTAATATTGTTATATAGTCTTTAATAGAGTTTTGATACTAGTAATTTAGAGTATATGAGCGATATTTTATAGTATTTCATATATTTATATAGTCTTTAAGAGTATTTTATTTATTTTATTGTGTTGACCTGCATTAAATTGTATTATCTATTATTCAGTGATATTTATCACACACACACACACATACACACACACACACACACACACACACACACATATATATATATATATATATATATATATATATATATATATATATATATATATATATATATATATATATATATATATATATATAATATAACTATAACTACTGCTATATATATATATATATATATATATATATATATATATATATATATATATATATATTATTGGTATAATTGATGTATTTATAAAAATTGATATTCTACCACTAAAAGATAAATTAAATCAATTTATAGCTAATTTATTTATTTATTTTACAAAACTGAACATGTAAACTGTATAAAGTTGATTAATATTTAGTTTGTCTAACTTTTAGCCTCTTTAAGTGACTTGAATACGTTTGTCCTTGCCGAGAATCAAAGTTTTTGAATAATTCTTTGATTTTTTTGGGCAAAATCAAAAAAAAAGAAAATTAACAATAATTTTCTTATAAGAATTTCTGTTTGGTTGTAATAATGAACTTTGAGTATTTGATTTCTATCAAAATGAAACCACAAATTCTCAAGTGGGTTACATGAGGGATTAGCCCAAAAGGGTTGACAGGAAGAGTGATGGACAGGTCAAATGGTCAACAAGCAATCAAAATTAAATTCCCTTATATACAGCCTGCCAGCAGCAGGCGTTAAGGTGGCTCCACACGTGGAGAGTTTGTCAAACACTTGAATCTTTGCGTTTTGCATTTGTTTTTTCCTCATAAGCGAATGTACGTCTAGACACATTCTATCCCATATGTGTATGAGTCATTTTTGGAAAAGCTTTGCTCATTTGCTTGGTTTGCCAAATACACAAATCTTTTCCATCGCTTGTGGAAAAGATTTGTGTATTTGGCAAACCAAGCAAATGAGCAAAGCTTTGCCAAAATGACCCATACACACATAGGGTGTTTGGCAAAGAGTTCGACGAACTCAGCATGTGTGGAGCCGACTTTAGGACAGGTTAGATTAGGTTAGGTTAAGTTAGGTTAAGTTAAGTTTTGTTGGATTCGTTAGAGAAAGAAACTCTAAACAACCAGATTTTTTTTTTCTTTTTGCAAATATTATTATTATTATTATTATTATTATTATTATTATTATTATTATTATTATTATTATTATTATTATTATTATTATTATTATTATTATTATTATTATTATTATCATTATTATTATTATTATTATTATTATTATTATTATTATTATTATTATTATTATTATTATTATTATTATTATTATTATTATTATTATTATTATTTTTATTATTATTATCGAGATCTGCCTTTTACCTACGAAAAAAATGGGGGGTATATTGAGCGACTAAAAGGGGTAATATGTAGTCCCCCTCCCTCTCTCTCTAATTTTTAATCCCCCCTTTTCTTATATACGCAGAAAAGGTGTAACTCAACTTCTGTCTGTTGTGTATGTAGTCCACATGTAGGTACGGCTTTCCTACAGGATAGCACACACAGACAGACACCAAATAATAGATATAAATGCCGTGGTACAAAAAAATGATGTAATATAATGATAATTATTTTGATTGTAATGTGAAGAAGAAAGCCTCCACCGCCCCCTCTTTATCTTCTAATAAAATCCTTGACGCACATACAGATGCGCACTAAACATGCGCACATATATATGAACCAATCAAATTACAAGATAAGAGGAACCCTCTTGGAAATGTACAGAAAATTTCCAAGATTCCTTTAGAAGGAAGTAATAGATAAAAGCAAGCAGAGGCTAAAGATACAGGAAAGCGGAGTGTTTGATGTATCTCTAATAGATGATACCGAAGAGAGAAGTTTCATCTAAAAGCTACTTTAATATTGACAGTAGGAGAATGCTTGTTTCTTCACAAATACAAATAATTAATCTCGTGTGTTAAAATAAAAAAATGAAAAGCTTACCTTGTATTCAGCTCACTATGATTCACACACACTCTGACCTACTTACTGAGCTGGCTCAAATTACAAGCTAGCACGATTACAAATCCCCATTAATTAACATGCAATTAGATAACACACAATGCACTTAATTAATAAAAGGTTGAAAAAGTAATTAGGTCTCTGCTTCAAATAAGATTGAAGAGACAAAGACAAAACACAAACAAAATAATATACAAAAAAAAGGTACACCGAATGAGTTGCAAAATGCAATCAGAAAGAAGGCTGGCATGCGACTGAAAACAAGGGAGAAAAAAAGGGTATGCCATTGGGCATTGGTACCAAGGTGTTGCAATCTTTGGTGAATAAGGGGATGACCTCATCTCCGGTCCTGCTGGACATGAGAGAATGTAACAACAAATACCCCCCTCCCCATTCTGAAACAAGGGGGATTGAAGCTATAGTGCCTCGAAAACAACAGCAACAATAAAAAAAATAAAAACAATTGGTCGAGATGTGAAAAAATCGTCGACATTAAGCTCCCACCGAAGAGAAGGGAGAAAAAAAGGTTTATTGAAGACTATGTTTATAGTATTGCAGTAAAAGAGAAAAATATGAAGGCCTCCATTCTTCCGGGAGATATGGATGACAAAACAAATGGTTTACTTAAGATACAGCCCCCTGTAACCTCAACCCATTAAAGTCTCAGTCGCGTTTGAAGGACCCTCAAAAATCTCAAATGATGAATAGCATATAAGATACTGAATACTCCGTTTCCATCGTGCTAATCTAACCCTTTGAATTGTTTGGATAGTAGACTATTCAAAGAATAACAATTGTTTGGCTCAACCAACAATAAATACCCCCCTTCGAAGGGAACGTGGCCTTTGGCAACGCCCCTACGACTTCCCGTAAAGAAAGGGATGGTTGAGTATGAAAAAAAGAGAATGTCATTCCTTCATATTCAAGGGAAATATATAAAAGGGGTTGTCACCTCTTTAAAGTCCCAGGAATTTCTCCATACGACGTAATCATATCGCGTCATACGCCCATCCAAACACCTAGGGAAACGTGACTAACAAGAAGGGGTTTTAGGATAATTCAGTTCTTAAAGTGAGATATGAAAAAAATGAACGTCCTACAATTGCTCTGAAAGCTTCGAATGGTTTGCAGGCTATAGCGAGCTTAAAATATTAGGTTTGTACAATGTTTAACGCAAATGTCATCCAACTCCCCCCTAGTACAAAGAAGCCAAGATAAAAGTTCTACAGTTGTGTCTATGGAGTACAAGATAAAAGAAGTTACTGCGCAGTGTACGTAATGTCTAATTGTAGAGCATCTGTATGTTATGTCAAAGGACAAAAAAAAATATGGTTCGATTATTCTTCATCTGAAAGAATAGCCTTAATGCGTTGTTTCGCTAGAATGTGAGCTTGACGTGTAGTTCTCTCCGGTTGGGAACCCAATGTCGAGGTAGGTTCCTCTAAAGAGGACGCGTCATCTAAATTAAAAATATTAGAATAAAAGGGTATAGATGCACTATAGCTCGAGTGATCTCCCCATTCTTTGTATTTAATGAAACTGATCGGACGTACCCATCAGGAGAAGTGTGGAGGGTTTTTACTATGCCTAATTTCCATTTCAAACGAGGACCATCATCCTCCACCAAGACTACATCACCGATAGCAATGTTAGGATGGCCAGAAACATTCCAAGATTGCTTAAGATTAAGTAAATAGTCCTTACTCCATGCACACTGGAATTTGGAAATAAGCGAAAGCGTGTACCGATACCTTTTATTTAATTTAACCGGGTCCCGGTAAGTAGTGTCCGACTCTAAAGGCTCTTCTGGAATAGGAAGAGTGTTGAGTTTATAACCCACGAGTAGGTGTGAGGGTGTGAGAGGCTCCTCGCAATGAAACTCATCTCCCACAAAGGTGAGGGGTCTACAGTTAAGAACTAGTTCGACCTCAGCGAGAACTGTGTAAAACTCGTCAAATGTGACTAAAGCAGTTTTCAGAATTCTCTTTAGATGGGTTTTAGTTAACCCAATTAAACGTTCAAAGAACCCACCATAGTGGCTACTACGAGCGGGATTAAATCTCCAAGTAATGGAGTGTGTGGTCAAAAAATCTCTAACCGATGGCAATGTACGCAAATCTTTGATATACTGAGACGCCGCTTGAAAATAAGTCGCGTTGTCCAAGTATATTATAGAAGGAGTACCACGTCTGCCCATGAACCTACGTAGCGCTCTCAAGAAAGACTCTGTGCTATTATCGAAGGCAAGCTCCAGGTGAACGGCCCGAGTAACAGCGCAAGTAAAAAGAACTATATAACACTTAGTGATGGCAGTTCTCGAAGTCTTCACATTGAAGTACCTGTAAAATCCACTCCAATGACTGTGAAGGGTTTGCTCTCCACCACACGAGAGCTAGGCAAAGCTGCAAGAGGAGCAGAGCGAAAATGAACTGCTTGGAGGCGTTTGCACTCAACACAAGGTCGGACTATTTTCTTTATAGTCTGCCGCATGCGTGTAAAATAGAATTTCCGACGAATGATCAAAAGAAGTTCTGAAATTCCTATGTGGTGACGAGTGTTATGAAAATGCCATACAATAAGCTTAATAAAAGGTGAATTGGTTGGAAGGAGGATAGGGAACTTGGTATCATACGGAAGTAAGGCATTATTAAGTCTCCTATCACACCTAAGAACACCCTCCACTAATATCAAACTTAACTGTTTAGTTAATTGAGTGAGGGGTAAGTTATCTCGAATGCAGATTATTTCGGGTTGAAAGTGTTCTCTTTGAAGGGTTCGAATCCAATAAAACTCGGCCCTACTTTTTTCTTCTATAGAAAATTGGTGAGAGAACACTGGCTTAGTAATGGTCTTAATCAAAGGCGCTTTAAGCTTCGCATTCTTAAGGTTCTGAATGAATCGATAAACCAAGGTAGTAATGTGATACACCTTGTCAAGTGATGAATAATTATTCAACTCTAGGAGGGGAACCCCTTCTGGACTTCTGGTAACTGTTGTAGCTGCAGTATTATTGTTCTCCTCCAAGATGTCTTCCGAAAATGATGGATGTTCGGCCCATGTAGGCCAGTCATGGCTTTAAAAGCCAGGTGGGTCCTCTTTGCCATAAATCTGAAAAGATCTATTTATAGCTGGATTCACGGGAAGCAGCGTCGGCTGGGTTGTCTTTGGTAGGAACGTACCTCCACTCTGCTGACGGAAAATTTTTTCTAATTTCATCCACTCTATTTTGGTTGAAAGTAGGAAGCTGCTTCGCAGAATGTATCCATTGCAAAGCGACTTGACTATCACTCCAACAATAGATTTTACGAACTCTTAATAGACCCTCATAAGCACTGAGAATGAATTTAAGAATTCGGGTAGAGAGTAAGGCAACCATGAGTTCCAAACGTGGCATGGTAAGTTCCTTTATGGGAGAAACCTTTATCTTAGCCATAAGAATATTGGAAGTAGGTGTAGTGAGACTTGAATCTAAGTCAGTGTCTAAGTCGGAAACGACGTACACTACAGTACCATAAGCAGCCTTCGAAGCATCTGAGAAGGCATGTAGCTCCACTTCCCTTGAAAATATTAATTGCCGAGGCAACTTAAACTTTAGGCAATGAGACAGGCTATTAGCTATGGCCTGCCACTCCTTTCTATGCTCCTCTGCTCTGTGATTTTGTGATCCCAATCTAGTTTGCTTTTCCATAATTTCTGGAGGAGTATCTTCCCTCGTATCACTACCGGTGATAATATACCGAGGGGATCGAATGCCGACGCTATATTATGAAGAATCTTCCTTTTAGTGTCAGCTTCCGTGTCAAATGTCTTGTGACTGTAGGAGATTGCGTCTTCAACTGTATCCCACTCCAACCCCAAAACCTTAATGGTGGTTTCATCAACACCAACTTTATTTCTTTTGAACTCGGTGTTCGCAAGTTGTGAATTTGATGTCCACTCTCGTAGATTGAGACCAGCCCTTTGAAAGAGATCTCTTGATTGAAAGAAAAAACTTCCACCTCTTCTTCGGTGTCAAAGGTCCCGAAGAGGTTGTCGACATAAATTTGATTGAGGATAATGTCCTCGTAATCGGTGTCTGAGAGTTGGACATGATGATGAATACAAGCAGCTAGCAAAAATGGGCTGCATGTGGCCCCAAATAAAACGGACTTAAAGCGGTATGTCACTATAGGACTTCTAGCATCTGAGGGGTCCTTCGCCCATAAAAAACGTGTGGAATCCTTATCCTTTGGCGCAAGACGGATCCCTAAAAATGCCTTCTCTTTGTCTGAAGAAGTGGCATAACGTCTCAAGCGGAACTTGAGGAGGATTTTACCTAAGTCCGTAATAAGAGAGGGGCCACTGTGAAGACATTGGTTGAGACTTGGATTGTTAGAAGAACAATCGAAGACTAATCTTAGTCCTGTGGTAGAAGAGGTTTTACGAACCCCATGATTGGGTAAGTAATGCAGTTTTGCCTCAAGATGAAATGGGGTAGTGGGATTCACCTCTTCTATGAAATCCCTGGAAAGCTGATCCTGGATGACTTCAGAATACGAGTTAAGATGTTCAGGATCAGATCTAAGTTTTTTAAAGACGCTGTAAAGTCGTCGCTTTGAAAGAGCGTAATTATTCGGGAGTGAAGGGTGATTAGAACGCCATGGTAACGAAACAACATACCTCCCGTCCTCAAAGGTGAGGTTTTCCCGGAATGACTCTAAGGTTGTTTTTTTCCGCTTCGGTGAATCGTTCATTTGGTACGATGTCAATGTGTGATAGAGACCACAGTCGGTCTAAATCCTCATTGGGGAATGAAGCTTCCTCTCCTTCCTCTTCTTCGGGTGCACTGGAAGGAAACTGCTGTTTCTCCACCTCCTCTTCATCGCTAAGTTCGGACGGAAGATGTTCCGCTCCGATTTCTTCTTCGCTTATTGTGGAGGAGGGGTAGTGCTCCTTGTTGAAGGGGATTGTTTCGGATCTAAAATCGTCATAGAGACGAACTTCGGCCGGATACGTAGATACAACCGAAACAAACCTGTGACTCAGAATCGCTGGAAACAAAGGGTAATTCCTCCCAAATTAATTTAACGTTGGTATCCATCAGGTTGATTCCGCGGAAAGTCTCATATGACTTCAAAAATCGTGGAAGGGCGTCCTATCCCACGAGTATCCCTATATCTGTCGCGCTATTTCCAGTGGGATAAGGGTTGGCTAATTTTACATGATGTCTACGTAGCATCCTTGTTGTCTTGACCAATCCAGGGATATGAATATCTGTGGGAAGGTGATCAACAACGATAGCAGATATGGGAATGGTGCCATCTTCCTTCTTAATTTTTAAAGTCACGACATCACGCAACGTGGCGGGGCCATTTTGATTGATGCCGTTGATAGCTATACGAATTTTGGAGTGAGGAGCACATTGCAATGCTTTCACCACCGAAAGAGATACGAGACTGCGTTGCGAGGCTTGATCATAAAGCGCTCTTACAAGTATAGTCTTGTCTCCTTTATAAACAGATAAGTCTGCTAAGGGTAAAGCAACTCCTCTATTTGCTGAGAGGAGTGTTATCACATTCGAATTCTCCTGAGGAGGAGAAGCGGTTTGTGTCTGAGGGGAAACGTTTGCCCTCTGGCTCTGGTTTCAATTTTGACGACAGAACACTGCATGATGATCTGTTGCCTGACACTTAAAACAAGGCCTTTGGTTTTTGCAATCGGAGGTGGTGTGGTTCTGAGCCAAACACCTTTCACACCAACCTTGGACCTTAACAACCTGTTGTCTCAATTCTGGTGTCGGAAGCAAGACACACTCCGAAGGATAATGCGGTCCTTTACAAAATCTACATATTATGACTTTATCCCCAGTATTCTGACTGGTGGGGGCCGCATTTTGAGCAGGTTGTTTCGTAGAGTGGGATTTTGTTCCCGTAGTTGTCAAAATGGTTGAAGCCTTCGGTTTGGCTCCTGTGGACATCTGTTTGTTTGTTGGTGATTGTTGTGAAGTGTTACTTCCTTTAGATGATTCCCTGGTCTTCTTAGCTCCTTTGGTTTCGGAAGAAATTTGTATAGATGCTTCCAAAAAAGAGAGGTCTTGATCTACCATCTCCACGAGAAAGTCTAGAGTCCAATTTTCTTTGGCCTTGCCCCAGGGTACTTTGTCCTTTATCTCCTGGGGCATTTTCTGAGTAGGAGGGAACCCGGAATGATTGAGCAACTTTTGCAATCACCCACCATCTCCTTATTCTTAAGGGATTCTACATAGCAGAATAAATCTGCTTTAAATCTATACAGATCCTCATAATTATATTCAGGAGAAGACAGTCCACATAATTTCAAAATTAACGTCTCAATGACCTTGGCTTTGTTAGCTGCTTCAGAACAATCTGGTAGTTCTCTCAGACCTGTGAGTATCCGGAAACAAGTTTCAAGGCATTACCCCTTAAGCAGTCGAAAAGAAGTTCCAATTTAATATTGTCCTTATA
>JABUQX010142058.1:0-5000 GCA_015478945.1 Trachelipus rathkii
CAGTGGCGTTTAGTTTCATTTAATTTGGGTGTTTATAAAACACCGCATTTATCGTGACACTTTCGCGTTTTTCATTATACCCACATATATATATATATATATATATATATATATATATATATATATATAGTTTTGATATATAAGCTTAATTCGCTTTTTGTATATTTATTATTTGTTTCTAACCCTAGGTTGTCAAATTATGAGAGAAATTACACTTTATTTAAGATTATTAAAACAAATGTTTATAACTGTTAAAAATTATTTACACCATACTTTAGCAATACTAGCTTTCGCTCCCATCCTTTGGAGCCTTTTTCAAGTAATCGGATAAACAATTAATCACGTGGGACGACACTACCAAACTTTCATACACTGTATACAGAAAACCAACATCTACACCAAACTACATACATTGGTACTCCGCACATACATACAACACAAAACTAGCCACTCTTTCCTCTCTGTACCTCCGTGCTTTCAAAATATGTTCCCCTACCACTCTAAAACATGAAACAGAACTCTTAAAAACAACGTTCAGAAATCTAAAATATCCCAATACAGTAATTACAACTGCATTTAAAAAAGCCAAATCAAAATTTTATTCTCCAACACAAACACAAACTACATTAACAAAAACCTTTCTCCCATACCACACATAAACATAAAACACATTAAAAAATATATACCTAAAATGTCACTTTAATTCCATCTAATAATATTATTTAAAAAAAAGTCCTTAGACCTCCAAAAGCCCCCAATATAAATCCCCCCTGTATATACAAAATACCGTGCACCAATTGCAACCTTAATTACATAGGTGAAACTACAGATTACAATAGACGGTTATACCAACACAAACACGCTCTACATAAAGACCATCAAAACTCTGCTCTCACTCAACACCGCCAAACGAAAAACCACCATATAAATCCTAACAACATGAACATTATAAAACACATAAACAACATTAACAAATGGAAAATATCTAAAGTATTATGTATCAATACACAACATTCCTAATTACAATCAATGCCCTGGAGACTACAAAATCGATAGTTTGCAGAATGCAATTATGCATACCTCACCTTTCTACAAAGGACTTTTGAACAACCAGGTAGAAGACTGAATTCACAGAACACAGAAAATTGTTTATCAGATTACTTGAAAAAGAAAGACTCCAAAGGATGGGAGCGAAAGCTAGTTTTGCTAAAGTATGATGTAAATAATTTTATAAATAATTATATATTTGTTTTAATAATCTTGAATAACAATAAATAAATAATTTCTTTCATAATTTGACAACCTAGGGTAAGAAACAAATGACATTATATATATATATATATATATATATATATATATATATATATATATATATATATATATATATATATATATATATATATATTTCTTCTCTATATATATATATATATACACATATAATATATATATATATATAATATCTTTATCTAATAATAATAACATATATATATATATATATATAATATATATATATATATCTGTATAGTAACCGATTTTTTTCACTGCTGCTGCTATTTATATATATATATATATATGTATAATATATATACGGTGTATATATATATATATATCTTATAACTATATATATATATATATTCTTTAACTATACTTAACTTAACCTTAACCATATCTTTTTATATATATATATATATGCACGTTACCACTGTAACTGGGCAGAAGTAGTCCACAGTAACTAAGGGTTCCTCTCTCCGTATTGGAGCCCAAAGCTAAGAGGATAAAAGATGATAAAAAGAAGAGGTAGTTTTATAAAAAATATTCAATTATGATTACAAACAAACATTAAAAATATTTTTCTCTATCAATAATTACTTAAATCTTTCTAATTTTAACTTAATCCTAACTTAAACATTTATAAAAATAATACTGCAAATATTTAGTCAAGTTATTTATACAAAGAATACACAATGATACAAGCTATAACATCCAGCGATTCTAATGCTTCATTTGAACATACCAGTAGAAAAAAAATCATTTGTGAGAACATGTTGTGTCATCTTCTTAGGGAAATAGAGCCCCTCAGTTTATCCTTCCGAAATTTGCCGCATCTGCCCACTTGTAGACCAAATGGTGTCCCTCAAAGAAAACGTCATTGGTCACAGTTACATAGATGGGAAAGAAAAAAAAAAGAGAAAGAGAGAGAGAGAGAGAGAGAGAGAGAGAGAGAGAGAGAGAGAGAGAGAGAGAGAGATTAGCCTTTATTTAAATTAAAATCAAGGGCAAATCTCTCTCTCTCGAAGTCACCGAGCATTTATATTACGACCCTCCGTCAGCGGATTGCCAGCCGAAAGAGTTGGACTGCGCAAACCCCTTGTGCAAAACCTCCGAATGTTAAAGATGAACAAATGAATTTGCTTTTCTGCGATATATTAGGACTGCTCTAATCCATTTCAGAGTATTTCGTGCTCTTAGTTTTTATAACGTAAGAGATCCTCGTGATGTCCGTAAAGGTAACTTTTATCAAGTTCTTTCTAAAGTTGTCGAATCTCTTTCTTCAACAAGAAGATTTGGAAACATTTCAATTCTTATCTTATCTCAGATCGCCAGTAGAGAGAGAGAGAGAGAGAGAGAGAGAGAGAGAGAGAGAGAAGAGAGAGAGAGAGAGAGAGAGAGAGAGAGAGAGAGAGAGAGAGAGAGAGAGAGAGAGAGAGAGAGAGAGAGAACTTTCGTAAGAAACGCTCTACTTGTCATTTATTTTCCTCTTCTCTCTCTGATTCTTAGTCCTCTATACTCTTCGACATTTGGGCGAATCTCTTGCCATGGCGCTAGACATATGGAAAGCATTCGATAAAGTCTGGCACAAAGCTTTTAATTTCTAAACTTCATCTTTCGGTATCTATCCTTCTCTCTGTGAATTTCTCTCTGATTTCCTATCCAGTCGTTTTATAGCAGCTGTTGTAGGTGGTCACAGTTCATCCTTTCAATCTATATTATTAGTGGTGTTCCTCAAGGTTCTGTCTTATCCTCAACTCTTTTTCTTCTTTTCATTAATGATTTTTTTTAATATATCTCTTCGTCTCCTTTACACTCCTATGCCGATTACTCCACCTTTCATTACTCCTTTTATTACTCCTTCGAGTTACCATACCACATACCACATACCAAGCTGTGGCAAAGAAAACATTTTAGTTTTCAATGCCTCAAAAACACAGTTTCTTCATCTATCTATTCGACATAACCTTTCACACAGATATAATTCTTTTTCGAAAACATACAACTCAAACTGGCGTTTCATTTTTATAATAATTAACGAAACCTATTACTTCTCTTTCCAAACATGCATCAAAGATGTTGGATGTTTTAAAGCGCATTCGGAGCTTCTTCTCACCACCTCAGTTGCTTTGCTCTCTATAGTAGCGCTGTTCAACCTTGTATGGATTATGCATCACATATCTGGAATGGTTCTACAGACACTGTTCTTCTTGATATGGTGCAGTCTAGGGCTTTCCGACTGGTTACCTCTCCTACTCTAACTAACCCTCTAAAATCTCTTTCTAGCCTTTGAACTGTTGCATTACTCTCGTTATACTATCTAATTACAATGAACACTGCCATTCTGAACTCTCTCTCTCTCTCTCTCTCTCTCTCTCTCTCTCTCTCTCTCTCTCTCTCTCTCTCTCTCTCTCCGAACACGTTCTCCTTTGAAGAAAGCTCTTGCTACTCGTCTGTTCACACAGTCTTACCCTCTCTCTGCCTAACAATTTGACCTCAAATTTAACTGCAATGCTCAATCTTTCGTGTTCTTCACTAGTAATCTCTGAAGGACACTTGCTTTACCTATTTTTATTACTTTCTTTGACTTGCGCATTTCCAAACTTCGGCGTATCGGATTATGTCGACCTTTAATTCGGCCTTGGATTTTGGTTCTCCCCCAATTCCGGTAGAATTTGGTAGCAACCCTCCGGTCTTTCATCATCAGAGGAGATAAAAAAAAGTATATATATAACACAACGCCCATAACAATCCCAACGATAAGCGATATACTAAATGCACAAAACACCATTAATAAAAATTCAATGGAAATCAGGCAACAGTTGAGAGAGAGAGAGAGAGAGAGAGAGAGAGAGAGAGAGAGAGAGAGAGAGAGAGAGAGAGAGAGAGAGAGAGAGAATGTTCATATAAATTCCATTCAGTTCTTAAAGTTTTAATTTAGATTCAAAATTATTGAAAAACTGATTTTATTTTTCCTACCTAATATCATTTGCTTAGAATATTAGCGGTAATGAGGTTTTCGCAAACAATGCCTTTATTACGACATTTGTAGTGCTCTTTTCATGGGGTTCATTCAAAAATATTGTAGTAGTTTTATGTCCATTTGTTTTCCTATGATCAGATAATTTTATTTTCAGTAAGATGTTGGCTGTTGGCGACTTTTACTTTAAAGTTGGCTCATTCTTTAAGAACTTCATTCTCTGTTTCGTTTCTGAGTGCCCCAAATGTTCTAATCTTTTTCGTAATATGTGAACTCAAATTTCTGACTTCCAAAGTTCAACCAGTCATATTTCAGGCAGAAATAAATTATTTTTACCTAGAAATCAGCATCACGGACAGTCGTTGCCTGAATAATCTGATACGTATAATTTATTTGTCACAGATAAAGTAAATGGGACAATAAAGTTTTTCTTGTTCACCGATTATTTCTCTTTTAATTACAACTTTCTTATTTACTGTATCAAAGATATCAAAATATCTGGAATTCTTTTCCTTATTACTTTGAGAGTTAAAACTTAAGATTTAGTCTTTACACAAACAGTAAAACTGCATCAATTTACTTAACTTCTATCGACAGATCAAATTTACAGAATGACAATCATGCCGACATTATTGAGGGTAAAAATTATTTTTTCAGTAACACCAAAATTTTTCTTAAAAGATATCAAATTCCAATTTTTATTTACAGGAATGTCTCAAATAACTAAATGTAACATTTTTGAATCGGAATT
>JABUQX010142058.1:10000-12500 GCA_015478945.1 Trachelipus rathkii
AGTATATATATATATATATATTATATATTATATTGTTATATATATATATATATATATATATATATATATATTATTATTATATATATATATATATATATATATATATATGGTTCAAAGCCATAGATATATTAATATTATTAGATAGCAAAGATATTCTAATTGTTATTATTATACATATTATATATACATATATAATATATATATATATATATATATATATATATATATATATATACATATATATATATAAGTTATTATATATACATATATATTATTATTATTAGAATATATATATATATATATATATATATATATATATATATATATATATATATATATATATATATATATATATATATATATATATTTTTTATATATATATAAAAATAAATATATATATATATATATATATATATATATATATATATATATATATATATTATATATATATATATATATATATATATATATATATATATATATAGTTTTTAAATGTAATTAAAAGTAAAAAATCCATTACCTATAAATTTGTATTAGTTCAAATATATATCACCAGATTTTTTGTTCGAGATTTCAAAAATGTCTTCCCAAATCTTCCTGTGACGCAGTGGCATCGTCTGGGGATCGTTGGCTCCAAACCTATAATGTTACTTGCACAAATGGAATGGTAAGGAAGTTGTTGGTCTTTAATATCTTTCATTAGAAGTAAATGGAAATTTAAATATAATTGGTCTATCAAAATAGACCTACGTTCGATTTTCATAAAACTTAAAGAAAATGCTTAACATATATCATTAACAATAATAAAAGAAAGCTAAAAAAAGGGTAATTTCTCGATTTGTTTTAGGTTTCTTCTTCATTTAATTTCATTTAAAACCTTTTCATATTAGTTTCGTGAAAATCTCGACTGCGGGTTCATTTTAACTAGGGCCATATAATGTATATACTCATATATACACTCACTCTATCTATCTATCTATCTATTTAAATACAGTATATATATATATATATATATATATATATATATATATATATATATATATATATATATATATATATATATATATATATATATATATATATATATATATATATATATAAATATATCATCAGCTGTCCCTTTGATTCCCCAGAACCTGGGCTGGGGTGCATCAGTCCAGAAACAGAAAAGTTAATTTGCAAACCATGACCTGAGTTAAAGAAGAAGGTCCCTTCGATAACCCCCCCCCCTTATACCCTTAGTTACGAGACCATCAAGGTCAAAATCCGCTCTGAAACTTCACACACCATGGCAGTCACCCACTGTGGCATCTCGCCAATGTTCGGGTTTTTCCCTTCATAAAACCAAACAATTTACTCCTATTATGCACCATTTTTCTTACTTGCGCTAAATTCTCATTCCTTTTCCTCAAAAACTCTTTTACTGCCTTAATATTTTTTTATTTGGTCTCTTAACCAGTCACTTTCCATCACACTCACCACTCTACACCCGTTTAACCAATTGACTATCATCTATCCTTTGCATATGAACAACCCACTTTAATAAACTTTTATTTATTCTCTCGTTTACGCCTTTCGTCACACCACAAAGCTCACTAATACATTTATCCCTCATTTTATTAAATTTTCTCACACTGAACTTTATTCCTCACCATAGTTACGCTACTGTACAATAGTACTGGTAATTTCAAACCATTATACAGAACCCTAGAGCACCAAAATTTAATTGCACCAGCCACCTTCCCAATTCATTCACTCAAAATTTTCTCTCCTACTACACTCTGCATCATCCGTTTTCTTTTCATCCAACATATGGCCTGAATATTTAAACTGTAATATAGGTTCCTGAGTTAACATTCAACATTGATTCAACACTACCAGGATTCCTCCTCACCTACTACCTATTACCTTACTCAGATCTATATGTCACTTTCAACCTTCTACCATCCTTCAAACTTTCATCTGATTTAACCACACAAAACCAAATCATCTGCAAAGAATTAGCAAGGCACCATTCTCTCTCTCTTTCATTCTCCATCAGTCTAATAGCTTCCCCTGCCACCCCTACTTTAAATTCTTCATTACTCCATCATCCATACTCCATCCATTGAAACATAAATATATCCTCAAAGAAATTTTTGGCTATTAATATTAATAATCTAATTTTCAATTAATTCATTCTTACACATGCTTTACACTAATATACATGCTTAAACATATATCCAAATGTCTCTACAACACCCATATATCATAAACACCCTCCAACGCTCTTATATATTTATATATATATATATATATATATATATATATATATATATATATATATATATATATATATATATATATATATATATATATAAATACATAAATAAATAAATATTATATATATATATATATATATATATATATATATATATATATATATATATATATATATATATATATATATATATATATATATATATATATATATATAGTGTGTAAATATATATATATTTCT
>JABUQX010142059.1:0-7500 GCA_015478945.1 Trachelipus rathkii
CATTACTTCGTTGGGATCAGGAATTTGGGTGTTTAACTTAATTTATCGTGAAACTGCTTTTTATTTTTCATTGCATAAACTTCATATATATATATATATATATATATATATATATATATATATATATATATATATATATATATATATATAAATATAACTATACTTATATTATATATATATATAGATATATATATATATATATTTATATATATATATATATATATATATATACTCTTATATACTCTCTATATATATATCATAACCTTATATATATATATATATATATATATATATATATATATATACTCTCATATATATACCAAGTCAGTTAACGCTAACGTGACTTGGTCGATCGGGCATCTGAAACGCCTCGCCGACCTCAGGAAACAGGTTCTTCGACACTTGAAACCCCTAATTTGACGTCCACAATGGTCATAAAACCATTATATATATATATATATATATATATATATATATATATATATATATATATATATATATATATATAACACTATTTATATATATATATATATATATATATATATATATATATATATATATATATATATATAAAAAAAAATTTAAAAAAAAAAAAAAAAAAAAAAAAAAAAAAAACACTGTAGAAAAATATCCTTATATAAATCTTAACTTTGGATACCTTTTTAATTAAGAGAAAAAAAAATCTATCTCCTAATAATTTGATTAAACAAATCTGTGAAAAAGGGAAGAAAAAATTCTTTTCTTTTTTTTTTTATATATCTCAAGAGACTCTGACTCCATTATCCATATAAGAGGAAAAGGTCTTGTCCCTCCTCTCTCTCTCTCTCTCTCTCTCTCTCTCTCTCTCTCTCTCTCTCTCTCTCTCTCTCTCTGTCAATTCTCTTAGTTGAATTAAGGTCCGAGTTCGCTACTTTTTCAAAATGCGCTACTTCTCAATTTCTTTCTTTTCCTTCAAAAGGTATTTTCGTTGAATTCAGGGTTCGAGAAAGTCTTTTTCATAAAAGAAAATGGATGCATATATATATATATATATATATATATATATATATATATATATAACTAATATATATATATATATATATATATATAATATATATATATATATATATACTATATATATATATATACCACCTATATATATATATATATATATATTGTTGTTGTCACCGCCACTCACGGGCAGAGCCTATTCAAGGAGGGGGTGTTTCATGTCTCAGAAGCTCACCAACTAAAGCAAATTACGCAGATAAGCACAGACGCAGGCTTTGAAGTGAGGGATATTAATTTCAGCAGGATACAATACAGAAGATGGAAAAAATTCTACAGAACAGAGGTGGCAGGGAAAGAAGGAAGCACCGCAGCTTACCTAGCCTGGAATTGCCAATATCCACACAAAACTCATGCTGAACACAGCGCCTTGTGCAGCAGGGCGACGTCGTAATGAAGGTGGTGATACGAGTGACAAGCTCCCTCGAGCACCTGCTGCTGCGGTACATATTGAAAAGAGAGAAAGTACCAACATCGCGCCGCAAAGAAAGAGGGTCAAGTTAAGTGGAAAGTACGGAACAGTTTATAAGTCTTTTGGCCTTTGACTCGACCCTGTCCAAAAGCCGGGTGAAACCAGACCCCAAAAATGAGAGCAATACTCCATACAAGGGCGGACGAGGCTCTTGTATAGCTGGAGTAACTGAGAAGAAGGAAAAAAGTCTCGCAGTCTAAACAGAACTCCCAGTTTCTTTGAGGCCGCCTTAGCAACCGTTGTGATGTGAGGTGTTTCCAAGACATTTTTGTTTATGTTAACGCAGGGTCTTTATATTGTCAATAGGAGAGACGAGAGAACCATCGAAAGAGATAGGAAGAGGATTGGAGAGGGGTTTTAGGGGAGATTTGTAGAAGTTCAGTTTTTAAAGAGTTAAATTTCATAAGGTTGAGACCACCACCTCCCCCGGAAATTCTATCCATTTCAGCGAGAATAGAATCGGAAAGATTAAGACGAGGCAATTCTAGAAGCAAAAGAGGAAGCAGAATTGACATGAGTTGAAGAATGAAGGGTCAAGTCATCGGCATACGAGTGGATAGAGTTAGATGTGCAGGTGAGAAGATCATTAATGAAAGTAAGAATAAAGTAGGAGAAAGACAGAACCCCCTGAGGAACACCACAATTGACAGAAAAGAAGAAGAAGTCGCCCCGTCAACAACAGCCTATATTGAGCGATTTGAGAGAAAATAGCAAGAGAAGGAGGAAACCCAAGGAAGGGAGCTTGGAGAGCAGTAACGCGTGCCATATCCGGTCAAAATGCTTAGGATATGTGAGCTTACACACACAAAAAATCTCCCCGTAGTTCTGCTGGGACGGAAAACCATAAATCAGTAAAATAGGAAAGTATATCGCCAGTCGACCGAGCGCGAAAGCCGTACTGGCGATCGAAAAAAATAGTGAATGAGATTCAGATGATCCCAGAAATGAGGATTCGAGAAGGGTTTCAAGATCTTAGATAGAATACAAGAGTGAGAGCTATAGGGCGATAGTTAGAAGGATCAAGAACGACTTTCCTTTTTTTCCAGACAAGCTTGGACATGCATTATTTCAACACTGAGAAGAAGTGTTAGTATTGAGACATAGAGAATATAGTTGAACAGGGGAGGGGCAGCACAGAAGCACACCCCCTCAAAACACGGGGAGGATTGCCATCCACCCGCCTCTCTAACGTTCATAGATTTCAGAGGCCTATGCACTCGATCAAATGTAAACACAGGCAAAGAGGCATAGGACATTTGAGAGGAGAAGGAGGAGGAAGAGGAATGCCAGAATCGTCCAGTGTTGAGTTAGAGGAAAATAGGAGAACAAAGAGATTGGCCTTTTCGGTTGGAGAGTTAGCAACAGAGACATCAGATCGAATAAGAGGAGGAAGGCAGATTTGAAGTTGTTAGAATGTTTTGGCAAGGGCAGAAAGATTTTTCAGTAGGAGAGC
Source organism: Trachelipus rathkii (assembly GCA_015478945.1). Taxonomy (NCBI): domain Eukaryota; kingdom Metazoa; phylum Arthropoda; class Malacostraca; order Isopoda; family Trachelipodidae; genus Trachelipus; species Trachelipus rathkii. Next base: position 2,973 of record JABUQX010142059.1, read on the forward strand.
ATAGGAGGTTAGCGCACTTTCGTTTGATGAAAGCCACTTTGCTCGTCGAAAAGTATCCCTGCAACGATTTCGAGTTGAACGAAATTTGGCAAGAGTGGTAAGAGAGCAAGAAATTTTCCACTCTCGATAGGTACTGTCTCTAGCCTGAATGGCCAGAAAAAAAACAATCTAAACTTCTTGGAGATTCAGAAAAAAAATTTAGTCGAGAAGGAATGAACCTGCTCATCTCGTCAACGATTACAGCTCCACCTTATCGGCAAAAGCCGAGGCGTCACCAGAACTACTTTATTCATTCCAGTTATCGTTTCCTTACAGGCGACGAAAAGTATTACACAGATAGAGGTCAGCAGAAGTAAGCGGCTCATAAATTAGGATTGATTTATTGCAGAAAAGGCGAGCAAATTAGAAGATATAAGGTTGTGGTCACAAATTTACCAATAGGAGCGAAAAGTGTTGTATTTATAGAGAGAAGGACTAGTAATGAAACATAAGTCAAGGGTGTTTCAAGAATTGGTTGGAACGATCCCGGAATGTGTGTGGGTTCTTTAATTGGTTGCTCCAGATCGTTAAGAATGCTGAATGATTCCGGCTTCCTCCCCACCTAAATCAGTATGGGAGGACCCCAACCATTAGTGTTGTGTACATTGAAATCCCCCAAATAGAGGACCTCAGTATTTGAATGAAAAGATATAACAGTCTCGTGAGAAATGGCCAGATATTCAAGAAAGGCGTGAAAATCTGTTGTTAGCTTTTAGGAGAACAGTAGCAGAAAACACAAGATTATTATAGTAGAAGGAAGAAGGATTTTTTAGACACAGAACATCGAAGTTAGGAGATTCGAGATTCTCAAGGATGTGTTACAGGAGTGTTTATGTTTGCATAGGCACCCACCCTTCAGACGGAAATTATAAAAATAAGTTATAGTTGGAAATATTAAAAAGAGTTTGAGGATGAATTCCCTAACCATCTGGAATTCTCCAGACAGGAGCAAAGGTTAAGGGTTAGAGTTAAGAGAGGTGGTATTCCACGGATGTAGAGTTAGATTAAGCCACGGATGTTTGTAAAGTCGATAGTAAGCCCGCGCCTGGCAAATCTGCCATCATACATGCAGATACAACCACCACAAACAAAAACCACAGACAAAAACAAACAGACAAAAAAACAAAAAACAAACGTGAATCAGGTTAAAATTATACCCACACTAAAACCTAAATTTAAAACCATAAAAGTTATAACGCTTAAAATCGTTATACAGTAAATTTGTAAAATATGAAAAATCTTAAAGTTAAAAACACTCACGCACGAACAAAGAAGAGAGAAAAAAAAGTAAAAATAAAAAATAAATGTAAGTTCTACATTAACCAAACGAGCATAAAAGATAAAACCATATATTACATCCAATGTTTAAAAAAAAAAATAATAGAGAACAAACTAAAACTTAACTTAAAATTTAAGATGGCAAAATTTTCCGTTGAAAACCTCATCGACTGCAAATATTAAACACTAAAACACTTCGCAAAGAATTAAAACAAAAATACCATATATATATATAATAACAACATACCATATATATATATATATATATGTATATATATATATATATATCTCTATATATATATATATATATATATCATCATCTGCCTCCCCACGACTCTCCTCAGATTGGGGGTGGAGTGCGCAAGTGTGCACCGGAACCAGAATAGTTGAGTAGAAGAGCCTGACCTAAGTCGAATGGTAACCCAACTCCCCCACCTCCAATGTCTTCCCCTCATATTCTTAAGTACTAGCCCGTCGCTATCGAAAACCACTCTAGAGCTTCACAATACTGCGACAGACCCCCATTGTGACATCTCGTCATTGACTTGGTTAATCTTCTAAGCCAGATCCACAATCATGGTCCTTCACAAAACCATACCCTTCACTTCTATCTTCTAGCTTGTGCTAAATTTAAATTCATTTCTCTCAGACACTCTTTTACTGAATCAATTCACTTTTTCCTTAGGTCCCCCAGTCGGTCGTTTCCCAACGCACTCACCGCAATACAATCACTAAATTAATCAACTACCAAACATCCTTTCCAAATGCCCAAACCATTTTCATACACTCTCATTTATTCTCTCATTTTTTCCTTTCGTCACATCACACCACCCCCTAATACGTTCATTCTTCATTCTATTTATTCTTCTCACACCTAACACGTCCCTAAGATTATCCATCTGAGCAGACACTACCTTAGATATATACCTCTTATTTTGCATCATATTGCACCTGCCACTTCACTACCACTCACAACTTTCCAACTACATTCAGCATCATCCGTTCCATTTTTATATAACATATAGCCTAAATATTTAAATTCAGATACTTGTTCCAATTTCCCACCATCCAACATAATTTTACGCTGAGGGCTCTCCTTACCTACCTCCATCATCTTTTTTTTATTTTATTTTATACAACACGTTCCACCTCTCAAGGGCAAAGCTCTTTTTGAGAAGGGGTAAAAAATAAGAAGAAAGAAAACCCACCCAATTCATGTATAACGCAATACCCTCAGGCGGGCGCCGACGTAGGTCTTAAAGAGAGCAAGAATGAATACAGCAGGAAAAACAGATGATGGCAAGGAGTTCTACTGAACGGACGTGACTGGAAAGAGTAGGCACCACAACGACCGAGCATTGAGTTTCCAATACTCACACAATATTGATGTAAGAGAAAGGCATATCTTTGGTATGTGAGCGACGCAATGGTGTAGGAATGCGAGAGGTCAACTCCCTTGAGCACCTGCGGTTGTAATACCTATAGAAAAAGAGATAGTGCGTCAATATCACGTCAGAGAAAAAAATGTCAAAGAAGTTTGAAAGTAGAGGACGGTTTATTAATCTCTTAGCCGTAGCCTCAACATTACCCGAAAGAAGGGAGGAACTTGAGCCACCTCAAATACGAGAGCAGCACTCCATACAAGGGCGGATAAGACCCTTACATAACTGGAGTAACTGAGCAGATGAAAAAAAAATCTTTCAATTGAGTAGATGAAAAAAAATCTCTTAATCTGAACAGTATTCCCATCTTCTTTGAGGCCATCTTAGCAACCGTTGTGATATGAGGTCTCCAAGAGAATTTGTTGTTTGTGTCTAGTCCAAGAATGTTTATGCTGTTCACAGGTGAGACGTTAGAGCCATCGAAGGAGTTACAAAAGTTGGAAATTGTTTTTGAGAGGGAGATGTAAAGTAGTTGAGTTTTTAATATTGAATTTCACAAGATTGCGGTGACCTCATCAAGAAATCTCTTCTAGATCCACCACAAGAATTGAATCTGAAAGCTGAGACGAGATGCAACTCTGTATGCAAAAGTGGGAGTAGATTTGAAATGAGTGAAAGAATCGATAATTGAAACATCCGTATAAGAATAAACAGCGTTAGATACGTAGCTTAGAAAATCGTTGATGAAAAGTAGGAATAAAGTTTGAGATAAAACAGAACTTTGAGGAACAACACAATTAACAGAAAAGGAGGAAGAGGTGACTCTATCAACAAGAGCCGAAATAGAATGATATGAAAGAAACCTTAGAGAAGAAGGAAACAAAAAGGAATGAAACTTAGATAGTATCAACGAGTGCATACCCGGTCAAAAGTCTTCTAAATGTCAAACACCACAACACAAGACTCCCAATAGTCTCTAAAGGCAGAACACAAAGGTCAGTGAAGTAGGAAAGTATGTCACTAGTTGACCTCGACCATCGAAAGCCATACTAATGATCTGAAAGAAGGGAATGAGTTTCCAGATGTTTCAGATGATTCAGGAAATAAGACTTAAGGGCCAGGTCTATTTATTGCTTCGGGCTGAGCCCAATTCCCCCTCCCCCTAAAAGGAACATAAAATTCTTACTTTATAGCCGATTTTGACCAAATAAACACCAAACTGTAGCTTTTTCTGACATCTAAAGCGTCGTTTTCGACTTTTCCTGTGCCTGTAGTCATTGTTTTGGTATTTTCAATTTTTGAAAAAATGTGTTTTGACAGTTGTCGAAACTCCTCCTATAATTTTTTTCCGAAATGACTTCAAACTTGAAATATACAAAGATTGGACTTTTATCTAAATTATGCAGGAACGAAATTTTGATATTTGAACCCCATATCTAAACCTACTATTTTTGGGTTTTCAAATTAAAAAATTTGGATTTTTTTTGTTTATCCGATCTGCATGAAATTTTCAGGATATTTGTAGTCGGAAGAGATACACATTTTTTTTATTTAGATAATTTCTTTGTATATGCTGTAGTTTTGGATTTGTTCTTGGAACAAATTTTCAAAAAAAAAATTTTGGGAATTTTTTAAAATTTTTCTTTTGAGTATACAAAAAAATTATCTAAGTAAAAAAGATGTATCTCGCTCGACTATACAAGCCCCGAAAATTTGATGTTGAACGGATAAGTAGGAAAAAAAATCTCAATATTTCACTTTTTCAAAAAAATATTTTTAGAAAAATAAATTATATATATATATATATATATATATATATATATATATAT
>JABUQX010142059.1:17500-20000 GCA_015478945.1 Trachelipus rathkii
TAAGAGAGAGAGAGAGAGAGAGAGAGAGAGAGAGAGAGAGAGAGAGAGAGAGAGAGAGAGAGAGAGAGAGAGAGAGAGAGAGAGAGAGAGAGATGCGGCTGTTTTTTGTAAATGTTTATTTGATAAAATACAAAAAAAGTTTTATTTTTAACAAAAATAATGCCTCTCCTCCCCCCCAAAAAAAACTTCTCTTAGAATGAAATGGAGAATCACCATAAGAAAGAACTCGTTAAATCTTTTCCAAATCATGGAATAAAAATTATAATTGTTCATATGAATATGTACAACTTCAAATTTACAAATGACATGACCAAAATAAATAGGTAAAAATTTCATTCAAATCATGATGAATTTTGTATCAAAATGGAGATCTGGCACAAATATTTTGTTATAAAGATGAAATAAATTGACTAGAAAGTATTGAAAATATTAAAAAATATATAAAACATTCTGCACTATAAAAATAAAAATAAAAATTGTTTCTTGTAAAAAAGAAAAATTTTATTTTTTATTTTTGCAACTCTCTCTCTCTCTCTCTCTCTCTCTCTCTCTCTCTCTCTCTATCTATATATATATATATATATATATATATATATATATATATATATATATATATATATATATATATATATATATATATATATATATATATATATATATATATATTTATATATATATATATATATATATATATATATATATATATATATATATATATATATATATATATATATATATATATATATATATATATATATATATATATATATATATATATATATATATATATATATATATATATATATATATATATTAATGCATTTTTTTCTTTTTCATTGGCATACTTTCAGAATCAAACAGAAAATAAAATATTTTCAGCAATATTTTTAACCTATTAATCTTTTAATTAAATTTTAAATACCTTAAACTCTCTTATAAATAATATATTAATCCGATTACAAATTTTCAAATATTTTTATGCTTAATTTCTACCTAGGATCCAGACTAGGGATAGAACCCGGGCCCTTGCCATGCAACTCTATTTCTCTACCGTTTAAGCCACAGTAGCGGCACTGATTCTCTACAATCCTCCACTGCCCCTCGATTTGTTGCGTCACTCATCTTATACTATCACTATTGCAATAGACAAAGCTCTTCTGAAATCTCCTTTCGCATACCACCTCCTTTGAAGAGACATTTCTTTCCACACAGTTTCATCCCTTCTCTATTCAGCTTCCCTGATTCCAGATTTAAGCGCTATACTGACTCTTACATGTACAGGTGGGGAAATTAGTGCCTGAACAGTGTTCTTTTTCAAATATTTTCGTCATATGAAATTGTGTTGGCAACCATGATGCAAACTATAATGTTGCCATGACAACGTGAGTTGCTAGGTAAGCTTTATTCTTTATTGTCATGGTAACACAATAGTTTCCATCATGGTTGCCAACATATATTCAAATGATTAAAATATTTGAAACGAAAACTGTTCAGGAACTAATTTCTCCAGTTGTACATCACTGGTTACCTTCCTCTGACTTGCGCAAATTCAAACATTGCATATCTTAACATGTTGGCTTTTCATTTGGTTTTCTGATTTTTGAATTTTTCCCCAACTCTGACATTAGAAATATATATATATATATATATATATATATGAAAATATCGCTATCTATAAATATATATATATATATATATATATATATATATATATATATATATATATATATATATATATATATATATATATATATATATCTTATAAATATATATAAATAAAAATATATATATATATATATATATATATATATATATATATATATATATATATATATATATATATATATATATATATATATATATATATATATATATATATATATATATATGAAAATTCGCTTCTATAAAGAAAAAGTTTGTATTACATAATCAAACATAATATCAACTAAACGTGTCTAAAAGAAATGTTAATGAATCAAACACAGTGTCGGAAAAACATCAAAATCCAAAGTCTGGATCAAAAGGAATATTTAATACTGTTGGGAAAGGAAAGTCCCCCCCCCCCCCCCCCCCGCCCCCCCCCAAAAACCAGACCTCCACAAACACAATAATCTATATCAAAGATTTTGCTAGAGCGTTTTGAGGTTCCCTTCGTGTTTACACAGGAAAATTTGGTGATTGGAACACAGTTTGAAATTGCCTTACTTCTAAAGAAGACCATTTTTAATAGATAGAAAGTGGAGAAATAACAGAAACCGTTTCTGTTTCATCGTCTTTGTATCAGATTTGATCTATAAATGAAGAAGAATTGTTACAATGGATGTGTGTGTGTGTGTGTGATTAAGAAACGCGCGAGATATTCATGTGAATCTGTTTAAAGTGTGTAATTAAGAAACGCGCGAGAGATTCATGTATATCTGTCTTACGTGTGTGTGTGTGTGATTAAGAAACGCAAGAGACGTTCATGTGTATCTGTTTTACGTGTATGATTAAGAAATGC
>JABUQX010142059.1:25000-30000 GCA_015478945.1 Trachelipus rathkii
TCTCTCTCTCTCTCTCTCTCTCTCTCTCTCTCTCTCTCTCTCTCTCTCTCTCTCTCTCTCTCTCTCTCTCTCTCTCTCTCTCTCTCTATATATATATATATATATATATATATATATATATATATATATATATATATATATATATATATATATATATATATATATATATATATATATATATATATATATATATATATATATATATTGGACATTTATAAGTGGATATATATATATATATATATATATATATATATATATATATATATATATATATATATATATATATATATATATATATATATATATATATAGGTATATATATATATATATATATATATATATATATATATATATATATATATATATATATATATATATATATATATATATATTCTAATGCATTTTTTTCTTTTTCATTGGCATACTTTCAGAATCAGAAAGAAAATAAAATATTTTCAGCAATATTTTCAAACTGTCAATCTTTTAATTAAATTCTAAATAGCTTAAACTATCTTATAAATAATATATTAATCCGATTACAAATTTTCAAATATTTTTATGCTTAATTTCACCCCTAACACAATACTAAAAAATACCCTTAAAAAGTTAGGGGGGGGGAAAAAAAAAGGTGATGTAAACCTGCTCGACAAATGGAGTCCATGTCACTTAGGCCTAAACTTAAACTAATGGCTGTGGAGAGGTAAGGAAATAGGATCAGAGAGGGAGTGAAGATTAAGGAGGGAGGGGAAAATATTGGGGTAATTGGGGGGGTTTGAAACCAATAGAAGAGAGCGAATACGTCAAATCGAACTAAAATTTATCGGAAAAGTTTGGATGAAAAATATGAATGATGTCGTTTCTAATAGGCTCGCAACTAACAGAGAAATAATAGGCTCAAAATAGCCTCAGAAATAGGCATCTTTTTTTCCAAAAATGTAACAGGATTCATGGGATATATATATATATATATATATATATATATATATATATATATATATATATATATATATATATATATATATATATATATATATATATATATATATATATATATATATATATATATATATATATATATATATATATATATATATATATATATATATATATATATATATATATATATATATGTGTGTGTGTGTGTGTGTGTGTGTGTGTGTGTGTGTGTGTGTGTGTGTGTGTGTGTGTGTGTGTGTGTGTGTGTGTGATGCCGCGGATATTTGCATCCAAAAATGAGGAACATTCGCAAAACTCGAATATCCGCATCCTCATCCGAGTTTGAACTATTTCTGAAGACTCTCATCCACATTAAATAAGAACGAAGTTTAGTATGTTTTTATTACAACTTGATTTTACACCAAATTTACTGCTTTTAAGTATAATATTGAACTATTTATTTATATATATACAAAACAATATCAAAGACGTTTTATTATCTTGAAAGTCGGTAACATATATTATAACAGTGTGGTAGATTTCATTACAATTCATTTCATTCAATCTTTATCTACACAACGTGATTTAAGCTACAAGAAAAAGATCTCCAACCAAAGCTGTGATTATAATTTTAATAATACACCTACTAGATATGACAGTAAACTGCATGTGAAACAATGCACATTAATGTGTGAAGGAGAGTTTGATCTTGTTTTGCAAGCTCAGTCTCTAAAAATAATCAAAATATGTGATAATTAGACTATCATTGCAAATGCTATTAAATCTCTAAAGTCATATTGAAAAATAACTAGTAGTCTCAGGAGTACCAATACCACCATTACTGATGTTACTATATTACTGAAATTATGGTTTGCTAAGAACAGTATTGTGAATATTGTGAATCATGGGCTAATGCAGATGATATTCAAAATGGTCCCTAATGATGGGGAAAAAAAAAACTGTACATGAAATTTAACTTTAATAACTGATGATTTTATCAAAGTGACAGTATATTTGATAACGACGCTATAAGTTCTAGTATTTCATAAACGAACAATATCGTTCATTTCCTTCCAAACCTACTGAAGAAATTACAGTTGAACAGGAAGAGGAATTAAATCAAGTATCAAGAAAGAAAAAATTAAATTATTATTCTGTTACTGATGCGATAAATATTCTTTTAGCATCAAGTAACCACAGTAAACAAGAGACTAGCGAAAAAATAAAGTTGATAAAATAGCTTATTCCTATTCTAAAGAAAAAGATTACTGAGTGATTCTAATTCTTTCGAATTTTTGATGAGAGTTAAGAAAATTACTTCAAATTGAATCAACTTGCTTGTTTGCTATCTGGTTTGTTACGTGTAGAAAGTCAAATCTATGTTAAAAATGTTTTTAAGGCGATTTTTTTATTTATGTAGATTTAAGGATTTTAAATGATTTTCAATCAAAAGATATTTTTTAAAAATGCCAATATAATATATATATATATATATATATATATATATATATATATATATATATATATATATATATATATATATATATATATATATATATATATATATATATATATATATATATATATATATATATATATATATATATATATATATTTATACAAATATATATATATATATATATATATATATATATATATATATATATGTATATTTAAAAAAATATATATAAAGATATTTATATATATATATATATATATATATATATATATATATATATATCCTCGCAAAGGGTTTTTAAAAAATGTACTGTGAACGATTCAAATGAACTGAATCATATTATCGAACGATTCATTTCTGAGTCATTCACGTTAGTGAACGATATTGCCTATCTCTAAAATATAATAAATAATGAAAGTCTCAACAGACTGACTGGTAAAAAGGCAGAGAAAGTTTCATTTATATAATTTACCTCCTTTTTTTTCTTTAAGAAAAAAAAAAAGTTCACACCTCACTGGAATTAATTGTCCTATAAGGGTAACTCTTCTAGGTAATTATTACCTAGGATCCGGACTAGGTATCGAACCCTAGCCTCTATCCTTGCGACTCTGTCGCTCCAGTGATTGTTCCATGATTCATATATGTAGCTACTTGCTTTAACTTTTATGAATTCCTAATTGGTGTACTAGCATATATCATTTCAACTCTTATAATAATAATAATAATAATAATAATAATAATAATAATAATAATAATAATAATAATAATAATAATAATAATAATAATAATAATAATAATAATAATAATAATAATAATAATAATAATAATAATAATAATATATGATATAATATAATATAATATAATATAATATAATATAATATAATATAATATAATATAATATAATATAATATAATATAATATAATATAATATAATATAACATAATATAATATAATATAATATAATATAATATAATATAATATAATATAATATAATATAATATAAGCAGCATGATACGAAAATAAAACGAAGAAATTTAAATTTACCTTTATAAGAAGGGAAATTAACAAGAAACTGAATGAAATCGTAAATATATCAAAAGAAGCTATCAAAATCACTCTAGAACTAAATAAGCTCACAATTAAATTTAAATTCTATTTTCTAATCTAACTTCTCAAAGGAATATTAGATATATATTATTATAATGTCCTATTAATCACAATATGAAACTCTGCAACTTGTATGGAGAAAAAATATATTTTTCCCAGAAACGACTTCCAGTGTTCTTAATCTCTCAAATTATAAACTTTAGCCCAAAAAAAGGGAAGTTTTGGAACTATGTCTGAACTTTTGCTTAAAAAGAAAAGGATTTATTCTAAATAAGAAATATATGAAAATGCTAGTAAAATAAACATTTCAAATGAATAAGAACTGAAATCTAATTTAAAACACTCTGGTTCATACCTGTCCTCAGATAACACTATTGATCACTATCTAATGATCTTAAAGATGCGCTAAAATCACTTAAAATCCAACAATGATATTATTATAAAGAGACCCGATAAAGGTGGAGGAGATGTTGTTATAAATAAAACAGATTATGAAAAGAAAGTCGAAGACAATAAATGACAAACCAAAATTTCAAAACTGTTCGAAAACTCAGATTGATGATAAAAAAAAAAAATTAATTATTCTTGCTTGTAAAATGCAAAATCTTACAATTAATAACAAAATAAAAAGAATTAGAGCTTACAGCAATGGATTCTTATACGGACTTCCTAAAGTGCACAAAATATCAAGAAAATCAACCCTTAATACCCATTTAATCAGAATGACAGGAACCGTTACCGATGTTATTGCCCAACTATTAAACATTGTGATCAGACCAAAAAATTCTTCAAACTAACCACTTACTCTTCCTTGATATCGAAATGTTCCAGTATATGAAACTTTCGATACTACTCTAAAAAATGCATATCATAAAGAAAACATTCCGCTCCCTAAACCAAGATAAAGAAATTTTGAAAAAACTGCTCATAACTTGCATCACAAAACGTCTTTTGAATTTAAAAATAAACTTTGGTTTCAAAAAAATGGAGTCTCAATGGGATAGCAATCGGACCAACATTCGCGGACTTCTATATGTTCAAAAGAGAGAGCAAAAGTATCAAGCAAAATAATATTTTTAACCCCTTCTTTTACGTGGGATACGTTGATGATACATGTCGTTTTTAAAGATCATGACAGCTTTCAAAATTTTATCCACAAACTTCAGACTAATAGCAAATTAAAATTTGAATGTGAAGAATGCACAAATAATGAATTTTAGTTTTTAGATGCAAAAATGAAAATAAACAACAATAAAGCAATTGAAAGAGATATTTACTTTATAAGCAACGATAAGAGTCTATCTGAATTTCGATTCATACAAACCTCTCGCCTATAAAATATCTATAATAAAAAACAACACTTATGTACAGATCCCACAAAATAACATCTAATTTGGAACTCTTTGATAAAGAAATAAAAATAATAAGTAACTCATTTATTAATAAAGGTTTTCCTCAATATTTAAATAAAAAATTATTGATATAAATATTTTGATAT
>JABUQX010142061.1:7500-10000 GCA_015478945.1 Trachelipus rathkii
TAAGATGAAGCTGAACGCAAACTTTAAATGAGAGACATGGGACTCGACTCAACTGTGTAATGATGACTCATGATCTCACATTATGAAGTTCATAATAATTTGAGTCAACAGAGTCACATAAGATTAGGGATGCAAAAAAATCAGCGCCTCCACAGCTTCTGTCTCCGATGTAATACCATTAATCTCAACGCTAAGGAAGCATTTTCAACCATCTTCAAATGAAAATGATGACGGTTTAAAAAGAATGAAAGATGTAATAAAACTAGAGCTAGAAAAACGCTTTGGTTCTGTGAAAATTAATGATCTTCATACTATTGCAACTTACTTAGATCCCGTTATAAAGGCAAGTTTTTGTAACACAATATTAGAACAAGTTAAATCGTCATTTTGTGTTGCAGTTGAAAAACTTCAATCCGAACAGTCTATTAATTCGCCACCCATTAAAAGGAAAAAACGAAATCTACAGAACCAACACCTTCTACAAGTAAATCAATAACAGATTCACTGGAAGAATTTTTACAGTCCAGTAGTGATGAAGAAACACACGCATTACAAAAAGATGTAGTGCAAATGATTGAAAACTATCACCAAAAAAAAACGACTAGATACAAATGATGATCCTATCAGTTGGTGAAAAGTTAAGTAGAGTGTTTACCCACGCTTGAGTAAACTTGCAGGAAATACTTGACCTGTCCCCAAACTAGTTTCCAAGTGAGAAAGTATTTAGCAATGATGGGCTATTATATGATGAAAGGAGAAACAGACTCAGCAGAAAAGGCAGAAAAAATTGATGTTACTCAAGCACAACCTTCCTATATTTGAATTTCAATAATAGTGCAAAAAGTATATAATCCATTGTAAAATCTCTTTCATTAAGGTCGGAGGTTGGGGAAAGAGGTTGGTGGGGGTGCAGTTGATAACAGCCATATATATATATATATATATATATATATATATATATATATATATATATATATATATATATATATATTAAAACATCTTCCTTATATATATATATATATATATATATATATATCAAACATCCGCATCCGCATCCGCATCCGCATCCGCATCCGCGGATGTTAAAATCAAACATCCGCATGCGCGGATGCGAAGAAAAAAATAAGGTGGGCATCCTTCACTCTCTTCCATTCTCCATCATTCTAGCCGAGATTGTGGAGTCGGGTCGCGGAGTCGGGGAGTCGTGGTACGAGAGAGTGGAGGGAGTCGGGTAGAGTCGGAGTAGGTGTCGAAGTCGGAGTAGGGTCGGTAATTTTGAAGGGTGGGTCGGAGTCGAAAATTTTGAAACGACTCCACAACCTGATTTTAACACCATCCCCTGCCATCCCACCTCTAATTCTTTCATAACCCCATCCATATACAAATTGAATAACCAAGAACACATAGCACATCCCTGCCTCACTCCGCTATTAATATTAAAGCAATCACTTTCAACTCCATATATTCTTACACACGCTTTACTATCGTATATATACTTTTGATTCCATTCAGAAGCTTACCACCAACACCATATATATTAATCATTTCATACGCCTGTTTGCAAATACAAAAAACCTAAATACAATTTATTCTTCTCCTCCCTCATTTTCTCAATCATTTTTCAATGTAAAGATTTGATCCACACATCCTCTACCACTTCTAAAGCCACCTTGTTCTTCACAATCAGTCCTTCAGTCACTCGACGCATTCTTTCAACCAAAATATAAGTATATATCTTCCCTACTACACTTAATAAACTAATTTCCCTATAATTCCCACAGTTACCCTTATCTCATTTACCCTTATATAAGGGTACTATTACTGCTCTCCTCCAATCCCTCGGAACTATGCTCTCCATAAACATTTTGTTACACAACTTCCAAATCCAATCAATCACCATCTCGCCTCCGCTCTTGATCATTTCACCGGTAATTTCATCTATACCTGCAGATTTATCATTCTTCAACTTTCTCGCTCTACACATTACCTCCTCCTTACTAATAACCTCATGCCCAAAATACCTATTCCTTGCACCATCAAACCCACACACATTCACTATCACCTCTTCATTATTGCCAATGTTATGCAGATTTTCGAAGTGTTCCCACCACACTCTAGTTACATTCATCTCATCAGTTACGAAAAGCACCATCCCTATTCATTATTCTATGCAAATTCCCCTTATAATATATATATATATATATATATATATATATATATATATATATATATATATATATATATATTCTTTATATTTTTTATATATATATATATATATATATATATATATATATATATATATATATATATATATATATATATATATATATATATATATATATATATATATATATATATATATATATATATATATATATATATATATATATATATATATATATATATATATATATATATATATATATATATATATATATATATATATATATATATTATAAAAGGATTTTTTAGCTTGATCGGGGTGGTCAATTGGCTATCA
>JABUQX010142061.1:15000-37500 GCA_015478945.1 Trachelipus rathkii
TATATATATATATATATATATATATATATATATATATATATATATATATATATATATATATATATATAAATATATATATACATACATATATATATATATATATATATATATATATATATATATATATATATATATATATATATATATATATAAATATATATATATATATATATATATATATATATATATATATATATATATATATATATATATATATATATATATATATAGATAATATATATATATATATATATATATATATATATATATATATATATATATATATATATATATATATATATATATATAATATATATATATATATATATATATATATATATATATATATATATATATATATATATATATATATATATATATATTACAGGCCTATAGGGGTACAACTTAGAATTATTTTCGTCTTAGGGGTACGCGATCAAAAAAGGGGTAAAACTATACATTAGTGTACGCCGATATCTCGAGAACTACGATACTTACAAGAAAACCAATTACATATTTGGAATCAGCGTATAAAGCTTATTACCGGAATGTTGTTAAAAAAATATTTACATTAAAAAAATGTAAATTTTCCTTTAAAATTCTTGCTTTTAACTGAAATTATAGAAAAAAATAACGTTATTTTAACCTAACCTAACCTAACCTAATCTAATATAACCTAACCTAACCTAACCAAATAACCTAACCTAACCTAACCTAACCTAACTTAATGTAACCTTACCTAACCTAACCAAACCTAACCTAACCTAATGTAACCTAACCTAAAGTAACGTAAAGCAACGTAAAATAACGTTATTTTTTTCTATAATTTCAGTTAAAGCAAGAATTTTAAAGGTAATTTTTAACAACATTCCGGTAATAAGCTTTATACGCTGATTCCAAATATGTAATTGGTTTTCTTGTAAGTATCGTAGTTCTCGAGATATCGGCGTACACTAATGTAAAGTTTGGGCATATAATATATATATATATATATATATATATATATATATATATATATATATATATATATATATATATATATATATATATATATATATATATATATATATTTATTTTTAATGATAAAATATATATATATATATATATATATATATATATATATATATATATATATATATATATAAGTAGTATAGAGGGCACGATCGGCAGATGCAGATTTACGGCTAAATCTGGAATGCTGGTATTATTTTTATTATTTTTCTGGAATCCTGGTATATTTTTTTAACCGTAGATTTTTATTTCGGCGCCGGAGCCTGAGCCGGAGCCTGATCCTAAGCCCGGTTTTGCCGCAATTTCCTGCGTTTTTACCGCAAGTTCCCGCGTTTTTCGAGATTTCAAGCGTTTTTAACGGTTGAAGCGTCAAATTGGGGGTTTTCGAGGTCGGTGATGCGTTTTCTGAGGTTCTGGAACCGGTCAAACCAAGTCAATAGCCGACATGACTTGGAAATTCGTAAGGTCGTCAGATTTTGGTGCTTGAGGTGTCCATCTATGGGTTTTTGGGGTCGGGGAAGCCGTTTATGAGGTTCTGGAACCGGTCAAACCAAGTCAATAGCCGACATGACTTGGAAATTCGTAAGGTCGTCCGATTTTGGTGCTTGAGGTGTCCATCTATGGGTTTTAGGGGTCGGGGAATCCGTTTATGAGGTAGGTGAGGCGTATGAGGGAATTCAAGTCAAATGCCGACATGACTTAGAAATTCGTAAGGTCGTCAGATTTTGACGCTTGAGGTGTCCATCTATGGGTTTTAGGGGTCCGTGAAGCTGTTTATGAGGTATGTGAGGTGTTTGGAACAGGGAATTCAAGTCAAATGCCGACATGACTTGAAAATTCGTAAGGTCGTCAGATTTTGACGCTTGAGGTGTCCATCTATGGGTTTTTGGGGTAGGGGAAGCCGTTTATGAGGTATGTGAGGCGTATGGAACAGGGAATTCAAGTCAAATGCCGACATGACTTGGAATTTCATAAGGTCGTCATATTTTGACGCTTGAGGTGTTGAGTTAAGGGTTCATTAAGTCGGGGAAGTCGATTCTGAGATCGGTGAGTCTAATAAAGCAGGGAATCCAAGTCAAATGACGACATGACTTGGACTTTCTCTGAAATTGCTAAGTTTTATACTTTTTATTGATCAAATTAAGGGTTCCTAAGGGTGGTGAGACCAATTTTGAGGTCAGGTTAGCCAATATTTGAGTTTTAAAAGGGCTAACAATAAGTCTTATAACCCACACTTCTCTTCACCCCTCAATTTAGATGAGTTCTAGTTGACTTATCTTCTTCAATCTTGGCTCCCCGTATAACTAAGTTGAAACATGCATATATTGTTTGCTTTTTTTTTTTTTTTTTTTATCTTATAGGTAAACTCTTTTTTAATTTTATTTTAGTTTTATTTTTAAATTTTTTTCTAACTATTTTTTATTTTACATTTTACTTTGTGTTTAATTTTTATTTTTATTTTAATTTTACTTATTTAAATTTATTTTTCAAACTTTATTTTTTTTTTTCAACAACAACATCAACAACAACAACAACAACAGCAGCAACAAACGTAACATTTCAACAACAACAACATCAACAAATGCAACAAATGCAACAACAAACGCTACATTTCAACAACAACAACATCAACAACTGCAACAAATGCAACAACAAACGCGACATTTCAACAACAACAGCTACAGCAAAGAATTTATTTATGTTATGTTATACAAAAAGATACTTATAATATGACATGAATCAATAGATCAATAGATCAATAGCTCAATAGATCAATAGATCAATAGATCATGGAAGGGTAGGAGGGTGGCTGGATACAGTTTGATTTACTGATTTACTGATTTACTGCTTTAAGGTATGTAAAAATGCAAATTTTTAAGTTATAAACATAAAAAGAATAAATTTTTTAGTAAAAACAAAATGTTTAAAGAAAATAAAACAAAATAAATAAATTTTTATAGTAAAAACATAATGTTTAAAGAAAACAAAACAAAATAAATAAAAGTTTTTGAGATATGTTATACAAAATATGACTTGAATCAATAGATCAATAGATCAATAGATCAATAGATCATGGAAGGGTAGGAGGGTGGCTGGATACAGTTTGATTTACTGATTTACTGCTTTAAGGTATGTAAAAATGCAAATTTTTTTAAGTTATAAACATAAAAAGAATAAATTTTAGTTAAAACAAAATGTTTTAAACAGAATAAACAAAAATAAATAAAAGTTTTTGTGTTTTATTATACAAAAATATGACTTGAATCAATAGATCAATAGATCACGGATGGGTAGGAGGGTATGAAGGGCAGTTTGATTTACTGATTTACTGATTTACTGCTTTAAGGTATGTAAAAATGCAAATTTTTTAAGTTATAAACATAAAAAGAATAAATTTTTTAGTAAAAACAAAATGTTTTAAACAGAATAAACAAAAATAAATAAAAGTTTTTGTGTTTTATTATACAAAAATATGACTTGAATCAATAGATCAATAGATCAATAGATCAATAGATCATGGAAGGGTAGGAGGGTGGCTGGATACAGTTTGATTTACTGATTTACTGATTTACTGATTTACTGATTTACTGCTTTAAGGTATGTAAAAATGCAAAATTTTTAAGTTATAAACATAAAATGAAATAAATTTTAGTTAAAACAAAATGTTTTAAACAGAATAAACAAAAATAAATAAAAGTTTTTGTGTTATGTTATACAAAATATGACTTGAATCAATAGATCAATAGATCAATAGATCATGGATGGGTAGGAGGGTGGCTGGATACAGTTTGATTTACTGATTTACTGCTTTAAGGTATGTAAAAATGCAAAATTTTTTAAGTTATAAACATAAAAGAATAAATTTTAGTTAAAACAAAATGTTTTAAACAAACAGAATAAGCAAAAATAAATAAAAGTTTTGTGTTATGTTATACAAATATGATTTGAATCAATAGATCAATGATCAATAGATCAGTAGATCAATAGATCACGGATGGTAGGAGGGTGGTATGGAGGGCAGTTTGATTTACTGATTTACTGATTTACTGCTTTAAGGTATGTAAAAATGCAAATTTTTAAGTTATAAACATAAAAAGAATAAATTTTTAGTAAAAACAAAATGTTTGAAAACAAAACAAAATAAATAAATTTTTATAGTAAAAACAAAATATGATTTGAATCAATAGATCAATAGATCAATAGATCAATAGATCAATAGATCACGAATGGGTAGGAGGATAGAGTGGGTGGTTTGATTAACTGATTTACTGATTTACTGCTTTAAGGTATGTAAAAATGCAAATTTTTTAAGTTATAAACATAAAAAGAATAAATTTTTTAGTAAAAACAAAATGTTTAAAGAAAATAAAACAAAATAAATAAATTTTTATAGTAAAAACATAATGTTTAAAGAAAACAAAACAAAATAAATAAAAGTTTTTGAGTTATGTTATACAAAATATGACTTGAATCAATAGATCAATAGATCAATAGATCAATAGATCAGATCATGGAAGGGTAGGAGGGTGGATGGAAGACAGTTTGATTTACTGATTAACTGATTTACTGCTTTAAGGTATGTAAAAATGCAAATTTTTAAAGTTATAAACAAAATAAATAAATTTTTATAGTAAAAACATAATGTTTAAAGAAAACAAAAAAAATAAATAAAAGTTTTTGAGTTATGTTATACAAAATATGACTTGAATCATCAGATCAATAGATCAATAGATCAATAGATCAATAGATCATGGAAGGGTAGGAGAATAGAGTGGGTGGTTTGATTAACTGATTTACTGATTTACTGCTTTAAGGTATGTAAAAATGCAAATTTTTAAGTTATAAACATAAAAAGAATAAATTTTTTAGTAAAAACAAAATGTTTTAAAGCAAATAAAACAAAATAAATAAATTTTTATAGTAAAAATAAAACAAAATATGACTTTAATCAATAGATCAATAGATCAATAGATCAATAGATCAATAGATCATGGATGGGTAGGAGGATAGAGTGGGTGGTTTGATTAACTGATTTACTGATTTACTGCTTTAAGGTATGTAAAAATGCAAATTTTTTAAGTTATAAACATAAAAAGAATAAATTTTAGTAAAAACAAAATGTTTTAAACAGAATAAGCAAAAATAAATAAAAGTTTTTGTGTTATATTATACAAAATATGACTTGAATCAATAGATCAATAGATCAATAGATCAATAGATCAATAGATCACGAATGGGTAGGAGGGCACTTTGATTTACTGATTTACTGATTTACTGATTTACTGATTTACTGCTTTAGGGAATGTAAAACATAACAATTTTAATAGAAAATATGACTTGAATCAATAGATCAATAGATCAATAGATCAATAGATCAATGACCAATAGATCATAGATCATGGAAGGATAGGAAGGTAATTTGATTACTGATTTACTGATTTACTGCTTTAGGGTATGTAAAATGCAAAATTTTTAAGTTATAAACATAAAAAGAATAAAGTTTTTAGTAAAAACAAAATGTTTAAAGCAAATAAAACAAAATAAATAAATTTTTATAGTAAAAATAAAACAAAATAAATAAATTTTTATAGTAAAAACATAATGTTTAAAGAAAACAAAACAAAATAAATAAAAGTTTTGTGTTATATTATACAAAATATGACTTGAATCAATAGATCAATAGATCAATAGATCAATAGATCAATAGATCATGGAAGGATAGGAGAGCAGTTGGATGATAGTTTGATTACTGAATTACTGATTTACTGTTTTACTGATTTACTGATTTACTGATTTACTGCTTTAAGGTATGTAAAAATGCAAATTTTTTTAAGTTATAAACATAAAAAGAATAAATTTTTTTAGTAAAAACAAAATGTTAAAACAAACAAAACAAAAATAAATAAAAGTTTTGTGTTATGTTATGCAAAATATGACTTGAATCAATAGATCAATAGATCAATAGATCAATAGATCAATAGATCAATAGATCATGGAAGGGCAAGAGGGTGGAGTGGGTAGTTTGATTTACTGATTTACTGCTTTAAGGCATGTAAAAATGTAAAATTTTAAGTTATAAACATAAAAAGAATAAATTTTTTAGTAAAAACAAAATGTTTAAACAAACAAAACAAAATAAATAAATTTTTATAGTAAAAATAAAAAAAAAAAATTAAAAAAAAAAATTAAAAAAAAAAAAAAAAAAAATTAAATAAAAAATTAAACACAAAGTATAAACGTAAATAAAACTTACAAAAAAAAAAAAAAAAAAAAAAAAAAAAAAAGTTTGAAAAATAAATTTAAATAAGTAAAATTAAAATAAAAAATAAAAAATTAAACACAAAGTAAAATGTAAAATAAAAAATAGTTAGAAAAAATTTTAAAAAAATAAAACTAAAAATAAAATTAAACACAGAGTATAAATGTAAGATAAAAACATAAAAAAAAAAAAGCAAACAATATATGCATGTTTCAACTTAGGGTTATACGGGGAGCCAAGATTGAAGAAGATAAGTCAACTAGAACTCATCTAAATTGAGGGGTGAAGAGAAGTGTGGGTTATAAGACTTATTGCTAGCCCTTCTAAAACTCAAATATTGGCTAACCTGACCTCAAAATTGGTCTCACCACCCTTAGGAACCCTTAATTTGATCAATAAAAAGTATAAAACTTAGCAATTTCAGAGAAAGTCCAAGTCATGTCGTCATTTGACTTGGATTCCCTGCTTTATTAGACTCACCGATCTCAGAATCGACTTCCCCGACTTAATGAACCCTTAACTCAACACCTCAAGCGTCAAAATATGACGACCTTATGAAATTCCAAGTCATGTCGGCATTTGACTTGAATTCCCTGTTCCATACGCCTCACATACCTCATAAACGGCTTCCCCGACCCCAAAAACCCATAGATGGACACCTCAAGCGTCAAAATCTGACGACCTTACGAATTTCCAAGTCATGTCGGCATTTGACTTAAATTCCCTGTTCCAAACGCCTCACATACCTCATAAACGGCTTCCCTGACCCAAAAAACCCATAGATGGACACCTCAAGCGTCAAAATCTGACGACCTTACGAATTTCCAAGTCATGTCGGCATTTGACTTGAATTCCCTGTTTCATACGCCTCACCTACCTCATAAACGGGTTCCCCGACCCCAAAAACCCATAGATGGACACCTCAAGCACCAAAATCGGACGACCTTACGAATTTCCAAGTCATGTCGGCTATTGACTTGGTTTGACCGGTTCCAGAACCTCATAAACGGCTTCCCCGACCCCAAAAACCCATAGATGGACACCTCAAGCACCAAAATCGGACGACCTTACGAATTTCCAAGTCATGTCGGCTATTGACTTGGTTTGACCGGTTCCAGAACCTCAGAAAACGCATCACCGACCTCGAAAACCCCCAATTTGACGCTTCAACCGTTAAAAACGCTTGAAATCTCGAAAAACGCGGGAACTTGCGGTAAAAACGCAGGAAATTGCGGCAAAACCGGGCTTAGGATCAGGCTCCGGCTCAGGCTCCGGCGCCGAAATAAAAATCTACGGTTAAAAAAATATACCAGGATTTCAGAAAAAATAATAAAAATAATACCAGCATTCCAGAAAAATAATAAAAAATATGACATCTGCCGATCGTGCCCTCCTTACTACTATATATATATATATATATATATATATATATATATATATATATATATATATATATATATATATATATATATATATATATATATATATATATATTTATATATATATATATATATATATATATATAATATAAGAATATATACAAATAGAGATATATATAAATATATATATATATATATATATATATATATATATATATATATAATATATATATATATATACTCTTTCTCATATATATATGCAGGGCTGTAGCCAGAAATTTTTTTCCGGGGTTTTTAGATTATAGATTATGTATATATATATATATATATATATATATATATATATATATATATATATATATATATATATATATATATATATATATATATATATATATATATATATATATATATATATATATAATATATAAATAAAAATATATTTATATATATATCTTCTTCTATATATATATATATAGCTTTATATATAAATATATATATATATATATATATATATATATATATATATATATATATATATATATATATATATATATATATATATATATATATATATATATATAATATATATAAAAATATATAATATATATATATATATATATATATATATATATATATATATATATATATATATATCATCTTTCTCACTAAGCAACTTCCTTAGTTATATTGTGCAACTATGATGAACACTCATTAAAGCCAGTTCTGTTAGGCTTTCTTCTCCTGTAGAATTGAAAAAGTATGTTTTGAGCCTTTTCAGAGTAGAGAAATATTTTTTTGAAGTACGTTTTGAGTGAGGTAAATGCTAAAATCTTTAGCAAACCAAATGTGACTGTACAGATCAAATTTATTTATAAAATTCGTAAAATTTTTAATAGATATCGATGGAATGAATGACTTTACAAAGATTAGTAAGTATTTATTTATGGCTCACGAATTTGCTCTCTAACTGGTTTGAAAAATTAAGAATTGAAATTATAATTGCTTTATAACTTTTAATTTTACATTGATTCTCACATGATGCATTTTCATTTCTTCATTAACAAAAAGCAAAATGTTTGAAAATGTTTCATCGATGTTTACTTGAAAATCTTTCAAAACAAACATCACATTTTCAATATGATTAAGAGCAGTTACTGTCACTAATTATGGAGACTGCAATGTTGTACATAATGAAAGAAAAGTAGGAAAATAAAGTCATAAATAAACTTATAACAAATTTGCTTTTGATTATAAACTTCTAAAGATCTGAGTGCTTTGAAATCTCTCTCTCTCTCTCTCTCTCTCTCTCTCTCTCTCTCTCTCTCTCTCTCTCTCTCTCTCTCTCTCTCTCTCTCTCTCTCTCTCTCTCTCTCTCTCTCTTGATCTATTCTCCTCTAAAGCTTCAACAAACGCTTTAAAAATTTCTCAAGATCGTAACAATACATCATAACTTTCCACCAACCTTTTTTCGTCCATTCGTGTTAGCTTTGACCATTTTATGTCTAGGAAAATATTTTATATTTTTCTCCTCCTAAAATAGTAGTCCGCCTTGGAAATCTAAAATAGTACCTAGTTGCATTCACTGTGCCATAAAGTTTCTAATGTGTTGTACTTCACATGGATGTGAACAGCAATGAACATATAACGCTGAATATTTTCGACAGCTTAAACACCTCAAAAACTTTTCTTCATTGATTCTGAACCATCATATCGTTGTTCAATCAGAAATTCACTGTTCATTTGAGCGTTCGTAGTATTATCTCTGCTAGAGATTCTCCTTTAATGCTTTCAACAGTCACTTAACCTAAGAAATCTTCACGGACCACAAATGTTTCCTCATTTCTATTAATATATTATACTCATAATTTGTTTTGATTAACTATTATTTTATTATTATTAAAAATTAAAATTTAGAGACTTAAGCCATCAAAAATTTTGAACTCTTAAATAATTTAGGGGGGTTGAACCCAAAAAGGGGGCGATGTCGGCCTTATCTATATACTTATATATATATATATATATATATATATATATATATATATATATATATATATATATATATATATATATATATATATATATATATATATATATAATCTCTATATATATATATATATATATATATATATTGACTATAGTCATTAAAGTCATCAAATTTAATTTTATGTGATACAGATAAAATCGATTATTTGTTTAAACATTACTTCGTCCCCCCCCCCTCTCTCTCTCTCTCTCTCTCTCTCTCTCTCTCTCTCTCTCTCTCTCTCTCTCTCTCTCTCTCTCTCTCTCTCTCTCTCTCTGTGAAATATATATCATTAATCACTCCTCTTTTTTTTTTCATTTGCTTAACAAACAATCTTTGTTTCGCGATATCTCACATTTGATAAATACCAGCTTAAAGCAGATATGAGACAAGACAATCTTCAGACCGAAAAATCCCATGAGATAATCTTGCTTATCAGGATAATGTTGACAATTATTCATCCATGTAAGTCACAACTTCAGGACATCAATATATACATTTTCCTCAAACAACACATATCACCCATCTTTGATTAGAGCTCAGAGGACGGCCTTACTCGAAAGATATATCTAAGGATTTTTCTTCATTCTTATTATATACTTGAAGCTGTAAGGAGGTAAGCTTTAGTCACATACATAACAAGTTATTTTAAGTCTTTAAAACCACTGATTGTTCGATTTTAAATTATTTGTTCCAAGAGGAAAATCTGAGATTGTTTAACTAGACCAGAGGTCCCCAAACTTTTTTGTCTCGTAGACCACTTGCCATGTTTTTCGGTTTTGGGTAGACCCCCTGCTTACCTGATAATGATTTTTTGCTAAAACTTTATATATATATATATATATATATATATATATATATATATATATATATATATATATATATATATATATATATATATATATATATATATATATATCTATTTAAATATATATATACACAATACTATAAACGACGTATATATATATATATATATATATATGGACATTTATAAGCTGTTGACTCCGTTAATATTAGGTTAGGTTAATTTAGGTTAAGTTTGGTTAGGTTAGGTTAGGTTAGGTTAGGTTAGGTTAGGTTAGGTTAAGTTAGGTTAGATTACCCAAAAATTTAATGTATTTACCCTAAAATTATTAAAATAACGATACATTAATTATTGATTTTTGCTCCTGGAGTCAACAACTTATAAATAGCCATATATATATATATATATATATATATATATTTATATATATATATATATATATATATATATATATATATATATATATATATATATATATATATATATATATATATATATATATATATATATAAAGATATAACATGACTAATGCGAAATATCCCTCTGTCCCCTCACTTGCTTCACGTTTCACGATTTCCTAATTATAAATAAAACCCTGCTTATGGCAACATCAAAAAACTCAAGCCATGGCAACATAAAAAAACTCGAGTCATGATCGCGTAATTTATCTATCTTTGCTAACTACGAGTAGAAAACTATAATTTGGGACAGAAAATTTGGCGCTCAGACGAACCGGCGCTTCCAAACAAAATGACCTTAATTCATTTTAACTTTGATTCACTTTAATTTGTATATGCCTAACTACCAGTTTATATTTTTGAAAATATTTTCTTAACACTTTCCTTTTCAAGACTCAGGAAACAAATGAACGTATTTGTCTCTCACATTCGTATTTATTGACTGACGAATTGAACAAGTCGGTGCAAGTATGAGTCTTAAGGCGGTTTTGATTTGACAAGAATTCTTCTAAACGGAAGAAGTTCTTCACTTTCCCATTTGATTCGTCAATATTCTTTCAAACGGAAGAAATTTCCTATCGAAATCGGGAATTTTGAATTTTTCTTCCATCCGTAAGGTTGCTATTTTTCGTTCTTAACGTTCTTAAGTTTTTATTCTTGAGTTTGTGACGTCACATGAAATCGTAAAAAAATGTTTTTTTAATGTTTTTAAGTTTTCGAACCACTATTTTATCTTCGAAATATATTAATTATGTTATTTCCTAAAAAACTGGTGAAATATAATTATAAAAAAATTACGAAATTCCGAAATTTTATTTCTCTGTTTTTATTCGTTGTTGTGACGTCACTTGAAAGAATATATATATATATATATATATATATATATATATATATATATATATATATATATATATATATATATATATATATATATATATATATATATATATATATATATATATATATATATATATATATATATATATATATATATATATATATATATATATATATATAAGTAAATTACAACACTAAAAAATCCGAATTAATAGCCTTTATAGGCTTAGGTCTGTGCTGTAAAATGTAAACAAACCTCAAAACTGAAGAATGTTCATTTGATTTTTCATCGAAAATGAACTCAAGAACGTCCTTCGATTTGGAAGAAAAACTTGCCAAATCTAAAACGCCTTTACTGCGCTGTCTTCGCGAAGCTCTGAGACAAGAATGGACAAGAATTTCTACTGCTCGTTTGCGTGTAACATGATGATACTGGTATATCATTATGTGCAAGTTTTTACAAGTTCAAAGCGAATGGCTACAACTTACACAATTTTATGAAATATACTAATTTAATTTAATTAATATATAATGCTTAAATGAGATCCACTATCGTTGACCCCCATTTACATCTCCATGAACTTATATTCACAGGGCGCATTCAAAATATCTGGAAGGTCCAGTTTCTCACGGTGGCTAGATGATATAAAAGAAAACATCGAACTAAAACTCTGCACGAATCATAAAGAAAAAATCATACAAGGGAGAGGTCAGTAGTATAGGGTGGGAGATCGACATCCAGCGAATATTCGCCATTCGTCGAATATTCGCCGAAGATGTCGAATATTTAATTAGTGCTTTTTTTGGGCGCTTTTTACTAATTTTTACCATTTTTAAGGAATTTTGCTACTTTTTTAGCGTTTTGTCCATAATTCAGGTCAAGATCCCCAACTCCGGAGGATTTTGGGGATTTTCCCCATTGGCAGCCCTGCACGTCGAAGGCAAAGACTTGAAAATTATTTTGGAAGGTTTTGGAAATTCCAGTCATGTCGGCAGCTGACTTGGAAATTTCCATCATTTCATTTGGTTTTTCAAGCTTGACGTGTCAAGGTTAGGGTTTTTAAGGTCGGTGAGACCGAATTTAAGGTCTGGAAGACCGACTTCCGAGGTTTTGAGCCTGAACTCAAGGATTTTACCCCCAAAAGGGGGGCGGAGCCCCCCAAAGGGGGCTTTTTGGTTCCTAGAAGGTTTTAAATGATCGATAGATCATTTTTGATGGTTCCAATCGATTTATCGTGATCGATTACCCCTAAATCGATCTTTAAATCGTCTTTCTACGTGCTCTGGTTGGCATTTAGCACTGAAAATGTAATCGAAAGAAAATAATTACAATAATTATCATTCGATTAATCGCTGTAGTAATGGTACAACTTCCGCGACCACTTTTTTCTATATAAATGAATAGAGATATATTAGGCTTAGGGGGAGGATTGATAGCCCGAAGGGCTATCAATCCGACAAACAGACAAACCGAAGGTTTGTCTGTGTTTGTTTGTATTATTTTTTTATTACGCGCGCGCGTGCGCATACACATACACATACACCCTTTTCGATATGAAGGAATAGAGCTATCGCCTTCAAACTTGGTATATGTTCATTGTATGTAATAAACTGATCACAGACGAGTTTTGGTGACCCTAGGTCACCCCTAAGGGGGTGCTGCCCCCTTAGCGCCAAGGTCAAATTCGTCCTGAAAACCCTGTTAGGCTTAACGTATCTGAGTGAAATTTGGATGTGAGTTATATGATGACGTAATCTCGTCGGAGACGAGATTACGTTCCCCCCCCCCGTAAGGGGGGACGCTGCCCCACAAAAAATTAAAAATGATCGTAGAAGATTGAAACTTGGAGGCTGGGTTGAGGAGTCGGAGTCGGAGACGGAGACGGAGTTGGAGTCGGATTCGGCTTCTGAGTCCAGGGACCCCACGGAGTGGGGTCCCCAGTTTGAAAAAAAAGAAGAAGAAATGCATGGGAAGGAGGAGGAAAGAAGAAGAAAGGAAGAAGGAGGAGGAAAGGAGGAAGGAAGAAGAATGAGGAAGGAGGAGGAGTCTGAGAAGGATTCAGAGTTGGTAGTGGCACCGGTGCTGGAGCCGGTGCGGTGCTTAGTTAATAAACATTCGTATAACAACAATGTTGGTGTCCTTATAAGGGTTATCGAGCCCGTAGATCTCGAATATTAGGGTTATAAGTCTGTGTAGGGTGTCTAGGACCCCCCATTAGGGGGGTCCCGACTGAAAAAAAGAGCACAGAGTGCAAAACAGAGGTTGAAGGAGGAATGAAGAAGGATGAAAGATGAATAAGGAGGGAAAGAATGAAGAAGGAGTCTGACTCAGAGGAGTAGAAGGTGACAGCTGCACCGGTGCTGGCTCCGGTGCGGTGCCGAGTTATTAAATATTAGTGTAATGATACAATATTGGTGTCTTTATATATGTTTTCGAGTCTGTAGATTTCGAAAATAATGGTTTCAGAACCATCAAGAAATAAAAAATAAATAAATAAATAAATAAATAAATAAAATTTCTTACGCTTTTTATGTTTATAACTTACAAATTTACGTTTTTACATACCCTAAAGCAGTAAATCACTAAATCAAACCACCATCCAACCAGCATCCAACCTCCCTCCTGACCATCTGTGATCTATTGATCTATTGATTAAGGTCAAATTTTTACTAAAATTGTAACGTTTTACATACCCTAAAGCAGTAAATCACTAAATCAAACCACTATCCAACCTCCCTCCTGCCCATCTGTGATCTATTGATCTATTGATCTATTGATTCAAGTCACATTTCGAGTATCATTTTGAATAAACATAACATAAAATCAAGTTCTTTATACAAACATCAATCAATATATGTTGACGTAACAAAGTTTTCACATTAATAAAGTTTACTTAGTATCATCTGAACTATGAATATTGTCCACAACGACAAACATAACACATCTTAAACACGAATAAACTGTTAACATTAACAAAGTTCCACACTTAACACCAGTAAAGTAACTAGCATAGCATGCAAATACGTAACCTATTCACACTTTGTCAAGCATATCTCTAACATAACGATGCTAATTTACACTAACATGGTAATATTTAACTAAAATTTATCACAACAATGGTTAATTATCATACTGATCAACGAATATACTCTAACATAATAAGGTTTCCACATCAATAAAGCTAACATACCGTTACATGAACTAAGAAAATAATGTACAAAGACAAACCTATCACACCTTACACACGAATAAGCAGTCAACATTAACAAAGTTCCACACTTAGCACCACTAAAGTAACTAATATAGCATACAAAGACGTAACCTATTCTTACTTTTTTCAAGCATATCTCTAACATATTATCGTTAACCTTACACTGACACAGTAACATCACATTAATAAAGCATACTTAACATCATCTGAACTATGAATATAACCCCCAACGACGAACCTAACACATCTTAAACAGGAATAAATGGTCAACGTTAACAAAGTTCCACACTTAACAACAGTAAAGTAACTAACATAACATCCAAAAACGTAACTTATTCACACATGATCATGCATGTCTCTAACATAACAATGTTAATTTTACATTAACATGGTAATATTTAACAAAAATTTACCATAACCTTGTGTAATTATCATGCAGACCATCGAAAGTATGCTAACGTAACAAAGTTTTCACATTAATAAAGCCAACATAACATTGCTAGAACTAAGAATATAATATACAACGACAAACCTGACACATCTTAAACAAGAATAAACTGCTAACATTAACAATGATCCAAACATCAGTAAAGTAACTAACAAAGCTCACAAAAGCAGAATCCATTCACACTTTATCAAACATATCAACATGACAATGTTAATTTTACATTAACACAGTAATATTTAACAAAAAATTTAGCATAACCGTACCTAACCATCATAATACCTAATGGGTAAAGACAAACAAAGTAAAGTTTTTACTCTATGTAAAGCTAAACTATGAACATAACATACTTAACACACAACAACCAGACGAATAAACAGCTATCATTAACAACTTGGTCAATAAAGCGAACATACGAGGGATTTTACATTAACATAGTAATATTTACCAAAAATTTATCATAACCTTACCTAACCATAATAATACCTAACGAGTAAAGACGAACAAAGTAAAGTTTTTAGGCTTATCTCTTTTTAGACACCGCCCCCTTTCAGAAAATACCAACTCTAAACATGAAAAATGATTTTATGCTTTAACCATTTGCATAAAGTGATGCAATACTTATTATATTTGACTCTCTGGCAGGAATACAAGCGATGTAACAGTCGCCATTCGGTTTACGTTAAATATAAATGATACATCGTTGGGAATAACGAAACTCCTCGTGAAGATATCAACAACAAGCGTAGAGATGCGAGGAGATGTCTTCGTATCAGCACTGCGAAAACTATCCTACTGAAGAAAATAGTGTATAAACAACCCTTATAGGTAATGAGATTCTTTCTTTCAACCAATCAGAAGAAAGTAAACAAGAATACAACGTACGAATGAGCCACATCAGTTCAAAAGGGTATATATTCTCGTTAGACAACAACAACAACAACAACAACAACAACAACAACAACAACAACAATAACATAGTACAAAAATAAGTTCTTTATATACCAGCCATCGAATATATGCTAACATAACAAGGTTTTCACATTAATAAAGCTAACATAGCATCATATTAACTAAGAATATAATGTACAATGACAAAACCTAACACACCTTACGCACGAATAAACTACTAACATTAACAAAGTACCTAGCACAGCGTACAAAACGTAACCTATTCACACTTTTTTCCAGCATATCTCTAACATATCAATGTTAATTTTACATTAACACTATTGATTTACGTCGCATTTCGAGTATCATTTCTTATAAACATAGCACAAAATGAGTTCTTTATATACTAACCATCGAATATATGCTAACATAACAAGGTTTTCACATTAATAAAGCTAACATAGCATCATATTAACTAAGAAAATAATGTACAACGACGAATCTAACACAACTTAAGCACGAATAAACTGTTAACATTAACAAAGTTCCACACTTAACATCTGTAAAGTAACTAACATTGCATACAAAACGTAACCTATTCATACTTTTTCCAAGCATATCTCTAACATATTAACGTTAATTTTACATTGACACAGTAATGTTTAACAAGAATTTATCATAACCTTGTTTAATTATCATACAGACCAACGAATAACTGTAAACATAACAAAGTTTTAACCAAACATAACATAAAAATAAGTTCTTTATATACTGACCTACGAATATATGCTTAACCAACAAAGTTTCAGCATCAATAAAGCTAACATAACATAACCGTAACTAAGAATATAATGTACAAATGCAAACCTAACATACCTCGCGTATGAATAATCAGCTAACATCCTGAAAATTCCCTACTTATCAAAGGTAAAGTAGCTAACAGGTCATACAATACTCGATATGTTCCCACTTTTCGCGCATATCAGCAACAGGTAAAGCCGTATTATCTAACAAAATCCCTTAACAAAGTGACCAATCTATCAAAGATACCAACATCTTGAACTATGAATTGACACTATCTTCATCAAAGTGTCACTCGTTTCGAGTATAACATCATTTGACCTATGAATAATCGTATACATTAGCAAAATTCTAGGGCAAACCTAACATTACTCAACAAAAACTTAACCTAGACTCACGTTTCTAACACATCATCGTCAGTTAACACAGTAATATCTTACAAAAACTCATCATTTCTCTAACAAATCAGTGTTATTTTCACATTGTCATAGTAATATTTAACATAACGTACCTAACTTAAGAATAAACAGTTTTCATTAACCATGAGTATCTAAAGCAACACATTACCTTCCAAGAGAAACCCCAGGGGGATGCGCCCCTTGAAAGGGTGTGAATCCTGCGAGGGGGGATCACCCCGTGTAAGCGGGCTTTGGGCCTCAGCCCTTCGGGCTGAGGCCTTACCCTCGGAGGGGTAATGCCCGCTTACACCCTTCGGGGTGAGTTCACTGCTCAGGGCACATCCCATGGGGAATTTCTCTTGGATGTGTTGCTTTAGTACTCATGGATAATGAACTGTTTATTCTTTAAGTTAGGCACGTTATGTGCATCAATACTATGACAACGCGGAACTGACCCAGAGAAAATGTGAGATTTTGTAGACAGCCTGTGATTGGCGACGATGTGTTAGAAAACGATGATCTAGGTGGATTTTGTTGATAATGTTAGGTTTGCCCTAAATTTAGCAATAATACGATATTCATGGGTCAAGTGTTATGCTTGAGCAGTGACACTGATGAAGATAGTCAATTCATGGTTAAGTGGCTGTGTAATGGGTGGTCACTATCAGATTTTGTTACACAGCGATATCGCTGAAAAGGGCATATCGTAGGCATATGAGGATTTGGGATGTATTCTGCGCGGTATCGTTCAAATTTACATTGTACGTGTACGGTGTATGTTGCTTGTGTGCGGCTTTGTTGGTTATAATGGGCCTCATGTATAGAACTTATTTTATGTTATCGTTAAAAAAACTGTTGCTGAGGCCCCCGTTATATGATGGTAAACAAGATTAAATTCTTGTTAAGCTGCAATACTGTGTCAATGTAAATTAACGTTAATATGATTGAAGATAATCTTGAAAAAAAACAGGATTACGTTTTGTATCTGTGTGAATTTTTAGGTGTTAAGTGTGGAACGTTAGCTGTTAACATTCGTGCTCAAAACCGTGTTAAATTCGTCGTTGTATATTTGTAGTTAATATGATGCTATATTAGCATGTGAATTGTTATGACCAGCTGGGCTAAAAATGATACTCAGCGACGTAAGCTCAATGGTGTTAATGCAAAAATTAACGATGATATGGTAGAGTATGCTGGAAAAAAGTGTGAGGCGGAACACGTTTTGGCGTGCTGCCCACTTTGTTAATGTTAATTCGAGCGTAAATGTGTTAGCATTTTGTCATTATTGTGCTTAGTTATTAACATTAATGTGAAACCTTTGTTATGTTAACGCCTTGATACATTAAAGAACTATTTTTGTACTATGTTGTGTGTTGTTGTTGTTGTTGTTGTTGATTGTTGATTGTTAATCTGGCGAATATGCTACCGCTGGCTGATGTGGCTCATTGTTACGTTGCTCGACTAACTGTTTACTCTTCTGATTGATTGAGAAAGAAAGAATCTCATTGCAAGGGATGGTTGCCGCTTCTTCAGTAGGATAGTTTTCGCAGTGCTGATACGGTGGCATCTCCTCACCTCCACATATTGATCATCAGCCTGGTCGCCATTGGCGATGTATCATTATGTTTAACGTGGCAGATGGCATTTGACCCGCTCCCTTATTCCTGCCGAAGAGTCCAAATATAATAAGTATTAAATCACTATGCAAATGGTTAAGCATAAAATCATTTTTCATGTTTAGAGTTATTGACCTGAAGAGAGATGTAATCTAAAGATAAGCCTAAAAACTTTACTTTGTTCGTCTTTACTCGTTAGGTATTATGGTTAGATATATTAATTTTTGGTAAGTATTGCATGTTATCGACATGTTCTTATTGTTTCAAGTTGTGCTGTTTGATAAACTCTGTTATTATTAGATCATGCATTATGTTCATAGTTTAACACATAAATAAAAACTTTACTTTGTTTGATCTTACTGATAAGTATTATGACTTAGGCGGTATAACTAGGTACGGTAAGCTCACTGTGTTAATGGCAAATTAACTGACCCGATAAATGTTGTATGTTTGTAAAGGCGATTCGTTGTGTTTTTGTGGCTGATGTACTGATGATAAGTTTGGATCATTGTTAATGTTAGCAGTTTATTCTTGCATATGTGATAAAGTTTGTCGTTATATATTGTATTCTTAGTTCTAGCAATGTTATGTTGGCTTTGTACGTGCTTGCCGCATGATATTCACGCAAGATTATGTGCTTTGTTAAATATACCATGTTAATGGCAAATTAACATTGTTATGTTGCGCGCGCTGATGGCTGTGTGGGCCACGTTTTTGTGTTATGGCAGGCCACTACTGATGTTAAGTAATGGAACTGTTAGCATTGACCTTAAATCCCTGTTTAAAATGGCGTTAGAACTATTGAGAGACCATATTCAGGCTATTAGTATGCTGTATATATTGATGTTACTATGTCAGTGTAGGTGCTACGATAACTGTGTTAAGTACTTGAAAAAAAGAAACAGAAACCCAGGGCCACGTCTTTGTAGCTCTTTATATTGAACCCACTTTAGTGAAAGTCGCTGAAGTGTGAGACTTTTGTTGCTGTTGACTGCTGTGAGGTGTGATGGGAACTGTACGTGTTTGCTGGTTCAATGTAACATTGCGTGCGCGTGTGAAACGTATCGTTTAGAGTATATTCGTTGATCAGTATGATGTTGGCCATTGTTGTGATAAATTACAGTTAAATGTTCCTGTTGAAATATAAATTAGCATCGTTCTGTTAAGTATATTTGACGGAGTGCGAATAGATTACGTATTGCATGCTATATGAACCCACTTTACTGGTGTTAAAAGTGTGGAACTTTGTTGTATTGGCATTTATTCATCGTTTAAGTGTGTTGGAAATGATACTAAAGTAAACTTTATTAATGTGGCTGTTACGTCAGCATATATTGATTGATGTTTGTATAAAGTTATGTTATGTTTATTCAAAAATGATACTCAGCTGTGACTGAAATAGATCAATAGACAATAGATCACAGATGGTCAGGAGGGAGGTTAGATAGTGGTTTGATTTGTGTTTACTGCTTTTAGAGTATGTAAACGTTACGGTACAAGAGGCTGACCTTATCAATAGTCAGTAGATACAGATGGTCAGGAGGATGTCTGCAAGTGTCGAAGTTGCTAGTGTGTCTCTCGCCGTTTTAGGATTTTAAGCTAAGTTTTAGATTATCGTATTTATTTATTTATTTATTTATTTATTTTTGACTGATGATTCTGTATTATTTTCGAATCTTTGGGCATATATGGGTACCAATACCATGATCATTACATAATGTTGTAACTCCGGCACCGCAGCACCGGTACTACTCGCCTATTCGTCTCCTCCTTGTCATCTTTAAATCATATTCTCCTTCGGCCTCTATTTTTGCACTCTGTGCTCTTTGGTCCTGCTACAGGCTTGCGGCCTGTGTCGAGATCTGGGCTCGATAACATATGAGACACCAGCGCATTGTTGTTATACGTTTGCCAACAGCACCACGCCGGCTCAGCGCCTCTGAGATGGCTCTACTCCACCTCATTCTTTCATTCTTCAGCTCACTTCAGCTCGCTCGTAATGGCTCATTTCTTCTCTTTCTCTCCTTCGCTGTTCTTTTTCAGGGATCCCACTCGGTAGGGGCGAGAGATCACTCTCCGACTCGCTCAGTTTCAATCTTCTGATCATTTTAATTTTTAGTGAACAGCTCCGGGATACAGAAGGCATGTCTCCGACGAGGTTCAATAAATCATATAACCACGTCAAATTTCGCGCAGATACGATTAAGCTAACAGTTTTTCAGGACAGTGACCTTGGCAAAAGCACTTAACAAACCAGACCTAAGAGGTCTGTGATCGGACCCCGTACATGTTGCTATGCCAAGCCCCGAAGGCGATCAGCTCTGTTCACTCTGCAAAAGATGGCCATGTGTATTGTATGCGCACGCGCGTAATAAAATAATGCAGAGTGGCCTGAACAAAACCTTCGGTTTTGATCTGTCGGATTGATACGCTTCGGACTATCAGTCTCCCCTAAGCCTAATATCTCTGTTGTTTATATGAAAAGTGGAATGCGCGAAGTGCCGATACCGGCGTTAATCGAAGATGATGATTATTAACGGTATTTTCTTTCGTTACATTTCGATCAACTAGCCAACCAGGCTTTTGCAATCTCAGAAAGACATTCAAGATCGGAGGCCCCAGGAAATCGATGCGATAAATCGGTGGAACCATCAAGCGATCTATCGATCATTTAAAAACCATCTAGGAACAAAAAGCGCTGCTTACTGGGAATAAGCATCGGTTCGAGCTCAAACCTCGAGTCCTGTTTCCGAACAATAAATCGATCGCAAACCCAACGCGACGCGTCAGCCCGAAAGGCAAATGAAACGGAAATTTCCAGGTCGGCTATATCAAAACGTATTTTCAGTGTTTGCTTCATTGTTTAGAAGATACCAATGATATCAAAATCGGGTGGTCTTGACGCAATTATGGCAAAAACACTAAAAAATGGCAAATTCCTTAAAAACAGTAAAAAAACGCCCAAAAAAGCACTAATTGTATTCGACATTCGGCGAATATTCGAAAGATAACAGCAATGCGCTGACCATCTCCCACCCCAGTCAGATCCATCAACGATGGAAAATTCAGATGACTCTTTAACTCTAATCCAAACCTCAGCTAATGGACAAATTGGAAGACTTCAGATGATTCTTCACATCACTTCGACGCACTCGAACGCATTCTGCAATTCAAACGGAATGCCCAAGAAACACTCTTTTCAAGTGATCTATCCTTACAAAAATTAGTCAAAGAATTTTTCGAAAACTTGAATGAAAAGGTCTCCACTATCACCTTTCCAGACAAATTTGCAAATGCGATAGCAATAGCATTTCTTTATACACAAATACCAGGCCATTTGCCAAAAACAAAAGACAATTCG
>JABUQX010142061.1:47500-50000 GCA_015478945.1 Trachelipus rathkii
CGAAAAATCTTAGAAATGCTAAACTTCTTTTATTAAATATAAAATAAACTTTTTAAAACTACTAAAAAAAAAATCAACTAAGCTAACAACATTTATCTGTAATTTTAAAAAAAAAAATTATACGGAAATGATATACATGAAAATAAAAAATAAAAACAAAAACAAATATAACTGGCTTTTAAACAATATTAAAATTACTTATTATTAAAATTAAAATTTATTTATAATTTATTTAAAATTTATAATTATATTACAAAATGAATAATTTAATTATTTATTAAATTTTTATTTATAATTAAAAGTATTTATATATAACAAAGTATTGAAACCTGTAGAACACTCCGGAGATCAGTGTTGAAAATTTTAACGCTTTCGAAGGAATTTACAACATTCTCATCCTTGAAGCCAAGTAAAATTGGCCTGTGGGTTCGGCGAGGGCTTCGCATGTCAAGTTCACCACTCCAGTTATGTAACTGTAAGACTCATTAATGTGATTTGAACTTGGGTTTGGAAATGGTTTGTCTGTAAACAATAAAATAACGTCAAGCTAGAGTTTCTCTTTTGTAACAACATGTCCTTATGCTTTATATATATATATATATATATATATATATAGATACATATATATATATATATATATAACTATATATATACACCATATATATATATATATATATACCTATATATACATATATATATATATATATATATATATATATATATATATATATTTATATATATATATATATATATATATATATTTTTATAGATTCTTTTTATCCGCTAAATATATATATACAAATTATCTTTACATACCATATATATATATATATATATATATATATATATATATATATATATATATATATATATCCTATATATATATATATATATATATATATATATATATATATATATATATATATATATATATATATATATATATATATATATATATATATATTATATATATATATATATATATATATATATATATATATATATATACTATATATATATATACCCTATATATATATATATATATATATATATATATGTAGATATATATATACATATATATATATATATATATATATATATATAAAAGGAAA
Source organism: Trachelipus rathkii (assembly GCA_015478945.1). Lineage (NCBI taxonomy): Eukaryota > Metazoa > Arthropoda > Malacostraca > Isopoda > Trachelipodidae > Trachelipus > Trachelipus rathkii. The sequence continues at coordinate 48,613 of JABUQX010142061.1, forward strand.
GAATCATAAATAATAATAATAATAATAATAATAATAATAATAATAATAATAATAATAATAATAATAATAATAATAATAATAATAATCAATACTAATAATAATAATAATAATAATAATAATAATAATAATAATAATAATAAAAATATAATAATAATAATAATAATAATAATAATAATAATAATAATAATAATAATAATAATAATAATAATAATAATAATAATAATAATAATAATAATAATAATAATAATAATAATAATAATAATAATAATAATAATAATAATAATTAACATTCTTCATCTTCTTCTTCTTCTTCTTTATTCTTCTTCTTCTTCTTCTTCTTCTTCTTCTTCTTCTTCTTCTTCTTCTTCTTCTTCTTCTTCTTCTTCTTCTTTTTTTCTTCTTCTTCTTCTTCTTTTTCTTTTCTTTTTTTTTTTCTTCTTCTTCTTTTTCTTCTTCTTCTTCTAAATAATTTTGACAATATCGATTACAGGCAATTCTTTAGATATGATTTTAATGATGTAACACAGGAAATAATGGGCATAAACTTTCTCATAAACGATTTTAAACCAATATAGCAAAGAATTTCTTCATTTCTTTTGAAATAGTGAATAGCGGCAACATCGATACATTCAAGAAAAGGTTAGATATATACTTTAAGGAAATTGGTCTTTGAACTTCAATTCAACTCGATTTTTACTTTATTAAAATTAGAATTAGTAGTGACCTAGATATGGTAAAATCAAACTAGAACTATTGAAATCATTTAGTAAATGTTAAAAATACATCTTAAAAATAATTTGGGCCCCGAAATTATAATAGCTTTGATGTTCACCGTTTAGAACGTATCCGTTCTAAGACGGTGATCTCATCAATCACGCTATTACCTTAACTTGTAATATATTGCTTTGATATTCACGTTTAGTTCTAAGACGGTCATCTCTTCCATCACACTGAGTAGGAGAAATAATCCTATACACAATTTTACAAACTTATAGCACTATGCTGCTTGCTGCTTAGAAACAGATCTGTTCTAAGTGAGCAAACTCATATGTAAAGTCTTTGCTAGTTGGTCTTCTTCTTCTTCTTCTTCTTCTTCTTCTTCTTCTTCTTCTTCTTCTTCTTCTTCTTCTTCTTCTTCTTCTTCTTCTTCTTCTTCTTCTTCTTCTTCTTCTTCTTCTTCTTCTTCTTCTTCTTCTTCTTCTTCTTCTTCTTCTTCTTATTATTATTATTATTATTATTATTATTATTATTATTATTATTATTATTATTATTATTATTATTATTATTATTATTATTATTATTATTATTATTATTATTATTATTATTATTATTATTATTATTATTATTATTAACAAGAAAATAATTTAATCACTACTTTAATAAGAAAA
>JABUQX010142061.1:52500-55000 GCA_015478945.1 Trachelipus rathkii
TGGTTTGATGAAATGTGTGTGTGTCCCTATGAAAAGTATGTAAACTTTAGCAAATAATGTGCAGTAATGTATAATAGTAAGTAATGTGTGTATGTGTGTGTGTAGTGATAGTAGATAGTAGTGTGTGTGTGTGTGTGTGTGCTGGAGTGGAAGAGAAATGAGTTAAGAAGGAGTTGCTGATTCTGATGTTGATTTGTGGCATAGACTATGGTGAATTTTTATTTTATTGAGTACTAGAATATTAATGGATTCAATTAAGATTGAAATGTTAAGGAACATGTGTGTAGTTGTATATGGACCATCTGGGGAGGATGTTGAGGAGAATCACATTTCTATGAAAAAGACCTGAAGGACAGGGTGATTTGTGGCTCAGAATAACTGGTGGGCGACTTGAATAGTTGGGGAGTAAGCAGAATTGATTGCTTTTTGATTGTGTTGGGCGACTTGAATAGTTGGATAGGGGGATCAAAAGAGGATGGTTGTGGGAGAAAATGAAAATGGTAGGGTGATTGATTTCTGTGAGGAGAGATGCATGTATGTAAGCAATACATTCTTCAGGCACAAAGTCAATAAAATAGGCATGCAGGATTTGGTGTAGGCAGAGATTGTGTGTAGAAGCGAAGAGTGTGATTGATTTGATGTTTGATAAAAGAAGGAGTTGCTGATGTATGTACTAAATAAATTAGTGAGATGGTTAGAGATGGGAAAATCAAATCATTATGCCGTTTATATGAAGGTAAGTTAGTGAATTTTTATGGAGGAAGAGAAGGAGATGAGGAAGGGGAAGAATAGTAAGAGGTTAAATTAACAGGGTTATAAGGGAAAGTATGTGAAAGCATTTGCAATCAAGGTCACTTGAGTGTGAACAAGATGGAACTTGAAGTAAAATGTGGATGCAAACCCAATCAAGCCCGTTTTTAAGTGTGTAAAAAGAGAAGTGTGTGGGTGAACTAAGTAGGAGAGTAAGAATAACCCAATAGTTGATGTTGGAATGATGATGAAGTGATGAAAGCGATAAAAAGAGGCATGGTTGAATGCACTAAAAACAATGATGAGGTTTCGAAAGAAATTGGTATTGGAATATTAAGGGAGGAAAAAGAGCAAAAGCTAAAAGCTGCATACGTGGGAGAAGGAAAAAAAAAGTAAGTTATAGGAAGAGAGTTTGGAAGGAGGATGAATGCGGATCTGCAAAGGAATAGGAAGTTATTCTAGAAAGAAATAGTGAAAAATTAAGAGAGAGAGAGAGAGAGAGAGAGAGAGAGAGAATCTTCATAGATAACGAATATGTATGGTGCTTTCCTGACTGATGAGATAGACATGAGGAGAGTGTGGAGAGAACATTTTGATAATATTGCATAACATTGGCAATGATGAGGATGTGATAGTGAATGTGCGTGAGTTTGATGGTGTAAGTAGAATAGATGAATTTGGGTGATGAGACAAATAGTAATAAGGAGGAAGTTGAAGAAAGGTAAATCAGCAGTAATTGATGGAATCACTATTGAAATGATAAAAAATAGAGACGAGATTGTGATTGACTGGTTTTGAAAGTTGTGTACCAAAGCGTTTCTGGAAGGTGTAGCTCTGGAGGACTGCAGGAAAGCAGTGCTAGTACCTTTGTATAAAGGTAAGAGTGATAAAAAGAAGTGTTGAAATTACCGGAGATTTGTTTGTTGAGTGTTGAAGGGAAGATGTATGCTGATATTTTGGTTGATAAATTACGTAGAGTGGCTATGTGACATATATGAGCCGACTGCGGTCGAGAGCGGACGCATTGAAAAGAGATTGCAAAAAGAAAAGAGAATATTCAGAAGAAAGGAATAGAGAAGGGACCAAGAAGCACAAAGGCTTTCAACGAGGGGATTGAAGTTTGAGGAGTTGGAAGGGGATGATTCCTGAGAGAACATTTGATCGAACTGTGCAAAAAAAATTTTTAGAAAGGGTAGATACAAAATTTTAATTTGTAAAATTAAAATCTATTTTAATTAACGGAGGAGCAGCAATATTTAATTCTTGGTTCTTTTTGATATAAAATTAGTTAAGTAAAATAAATGGACCAACAATATTTTGGATTTAGTTATTTAATATAAGAAAGAATAAGCATTCGGCGAGTCAGCTAATACATTGGTCAGAAGGAATGAATCAATGCACCAAAAATAGAGTCCAGTAGCTCGGCGGTAAGAAATCGCAACTAAGAGGAGACTTAGGTTCGTCACTTATCGGTCATGTGATGTGAGATATTCTTTCTTGGCTCACGTCTTTGCTCCAGACTTAAAAATTGAGCACCCCCCCTAGATTGGGGCTCTGCCCGTGAGCGGTGATTAACTTTAAAAAGAGAAAAAGAAAAAAACTGATGTTCCATTGTGGTACGCCTCCTTCTTTCCAGCCACCTCTCTTCTGTGAAACTCTCTGCCTTCATCTGTTTTCCTGTTGTATAATCTCCCTTTCTCTAAGTCCCGCTTCGTCTGCGGTCACCTCAGAGATTTGAGTTAGACTTGGG
>JABUQX010142061.1:57500-59090 GCA_015478945.1 Trachelipus rathkii
GTTTGAAGCGTGACTGAATTAGTTTCATTTAGTTTTACGTATTGAGATCTCTCCTTTAAGTAGCTTTTAAACCATTGTAAGTTTGTTCCCTCAAAGCCCATTTTGTTCATTTTACTTAGTAGTATGTCATGATCAATCATGTCAAAAGCTTTTGTGAAATCTAATAATAATAACAGGGAGGAGTCTTTATTTTCTATATTTCTGTAAAGGTTTTTCGGTTAAGCAAATGAGGGCATCAGCAGTTGAGCGTCCTTTTCTAAATCCAAATTGTGAATCACTGAGAATGTTGTTTGATATAAAATATTCTGTTAACTGATTGAAAACTATTTTCTCAAATATTTTACTAATCGTATTTGTGATAGCTATTGGTCTGTAATTTTTTGCTAGGGAAGGGTCTTCTTTTTTAGGTATTGGGATCACTTTTGCTGTCTTGAAAATATTTGGAAAAATTCCTGTCAAAAATGATTCATTGAACAAGTGTTTTAAAGGGGTGGCTATTATGTCAGCAGCGAGTTTGAGGATGTGGTTATTTATATTTTATAGACATCCGACGCTGTTTTTAATCCGGCGATTACCGCTTTTACCTCAGGTCTGATGGCGGATAAAGGAGAGAAATAGACTCAATAGTTGAGAGAAAAGAATTTCAACATGTTAAATGATATTATTCAGGCTAGGGGTTTGTCTTTCCATGATTTCGTTTTTATCCTGGCGTTTTACAAAGTACTCGTTTATAGTCAAATCACGATCATCTTTTGGTCAGTTTTAACTGAATATTTATATTCAACTCTTTTAAGTAATGAGTTTTGTATTGTTGATTAAATTGTTGATTAGAGTTAGACTACAATATAGCCTTTGTTGCAATCCTGAAATTTGCTCGAGTAGTGTTTTCTCTTTGCTTTCTTAAGAACTGCCTTTAATTGTTTATCATATGTGTTATACACTTGGAATGGTATAATTTTGTTTTTATAGTTTCGGTAGAGTTTATGTTTTTGGCTGATAGAGTTTAGCAGAGCTGGTGTTAGCCATGGGTTTTGAATTATTTTAGCACAAAGTTTTTTTCGTTTTAATTGGGAATGATTCGTCGTAGCATTTATTTAATATATTTTGAATTTTTCGTCGGTGTTGATGTTTTCGCTGTATGTGAACGAAAAGTCAATTGCATTCATTTTGTTTATGAAATTTAGTCTTTGATATTCACCATCTAGTCTGTATTTTATGGTGGTGAAGTTTTGGGTTTTGTTTAAGGAAAATTTTGCAAGACATGGAAAGTGATCAGACATATCGCTCTTTATTATATAGGTTTTAACGTTCCAATTTAGGTTCCCCCAGATGTGATCTATTAATAATAATAATAATAATAATATATATGTAATAATAATAATAATAATAATAATAATAATAATAATAATAATAATAATAATAATAATAATAATAATATAATAATAATAATAATAATAATAATAATAATAATAATAATGGCACTTATCCTTTAAAAGGAAGTTACATAAACAGACATGATATCGAAAATCGCAGAACTCTGCTCGTGCAGCCCTGCAGTGTCACGTGTTAGCTAAAACTCCAATAGAAAGA
>JABUQX010142062.1:0-5000 GCA_015478945.1 Trachelipus rathkii
CTAGATAAGTCTTAAGCCTAATCTACCTGCAGCTCTTCCTCTAAATATCGTAACCAAAGTCGATCTCTGCTAAGTCGGATAATAAGATGCCAAGTTAAGTTCTACAGCGTGAAAGTTCATTCGGGTTGAAGTGCAACATGAGTAACACTTATTACCAGTGGATGTTTCTTTAATGCAAGAGCCAAAGAAAACTATAAGGAACTTGTTAAAACCTTGATCAGGAACTGCGGAAAAATGGGTTGCAGGATGTCCCTCAAAGTCCATATCCTTGATGCTCCTCTTGCTAAATTTAAGGAGAACATGGGGGCGTACTGAGAAGAGCATAGTGAACGATTTCACCAGGATATTCTGGACTTTGAATGCCACTACCAATGATCATATAACGAAAACATGATTAGAGACTATATTTGAGGGTTGATTCGTGAAAGCAATTTACCACATAATCGTAAATCCAGAAAAACTACTCACTTCTAAATATTTTGAAGTCTCTGTTGTATAAACTAAGAATAAATAAATGCTGCTTTTGAGTTATATGTAGTTTTTTCCTACTATGTGTAACCGAGAAAGATTATATTCACAATTTTTTTTTATTTCGGAATAGGTAAATTTGTGAAATATTATTATCCTAGTCACATAATCATAGTGTGGAGGAAATATTACCCATTTTTATACCTTCTAGGTATAAGAAAATAGGAAATCACAGTTGTTGCCAAAATACAAAAAATGTGTTACATAGTAAATTATTATTCCGAGTATTTTAGCATTTGATCTCTATGCAGTTCTCAACTTCATTTATTTTGAAACTGAAATTGTCTATTGTTTTGTTGCTAAGAATAATATAAGATGTTTTATTTAAATTTAAAGACAGTGTTAGCCTCCATCCATTTCATCATTTTTTGTTACAGAAGAAGGTGCGATATTTCTGATTAAAAGCGAGCGCAGGGAAAGGAGTCAGTATTTTTTTCGTTTATAAAATAGAAATGATAAGTATCATCTGAAGATATTTCAGACTTTTTCATTAGTCTTTGACTTTCTTATATTCTTTTTCTTCTTAGAAAACTTTTCCTCCTCATCCATGATCATCAAAGAACCTGCATAGACAAAACTGATTAGCAGAGTTTTCTTATCCCTGATTCTTTTCTTTCTTTCTTTAGTTCTATTGTTGCATCAGCACTATCAATAATGGAGAAACCATTCAAACAGTTTACTTGTGACTGATCCTACGTTTCTAACTGTTTTCATTTTCTCCTCTTCTTCTCCTTCAAAATTTTTCAGACACTTTTAGCATTTTCAACACATGCTTCCGGACATGGCACATCCAGACTAACTTCAGTGTTGCATACACTGCCATTGCATGAGTTGGTGCGACCGACGAAATCCAACCGGTGCGTTGCTGCCAATGGAGACTATCCTTGAGGGTACTCTTCTAAATCTAAACTATGAGTTTCGGTTAATTGTATAAAAATTATTCTTCATTAATAATAATAATAATAATAATAATAATAATAATAATAATAATAATAATAATAATAATAATAATAATAATAATAATAATAATAATAATAATAATAATAATAATAATAATAATAATAATATAATAATAATAATAATAATAATAAATATAATAATAATAATAATAATGATAATGTAATAATAATAATAATAATAATAATAATAATAATAATAATAATAATAATAATAATAATAATAATAATAATAATAATAATAATAATAATAATAATAATAATAATAATAATAATAACTAATAATAATAATAATAATAATAATAAAAATAATAATAATAATAATAATAATAATAATAATAATAATAATAATAATAATAATAGTAATAATAATAATAATAATAAAAAGCTAATAATAAATAATAATAACAATCATATTAACAATAATAATAATATAATAATTATAATAATAATAATAATAATAATAATTAATAATAATAATAATAATAATAATAATAATAATAATAACAATAATAATAATAATAATAATAAGGAAAAGAAAGAAGAAGATGAAGAAGAAGAAAGAAGAAAGAAGAAGAAAGAAGAAGAAGAAAAGAAAGAAAAGAAGAAAAGAGAAAAGAAAAGAAGAAGAAAAATGAAAGAAGAAGAAGAAAGAAAGAAAGAAAGAAGAGAGAAGAAGAAGAAGAAGAAGAAGAAAGAAGAAGAAGGAAGAAAAGTATTATTTTGTATATTATTATTATTATTATTATTATTATTATTATTATTATTATTATTATTATTATTATTATTATTATTATTATTATTATTATTATTATCTCAAATACACTTATTATTATTGTTATTATTATTATTCTTATAAAAATGATTATATGTGTGTGTAATGTGTGTATTATTATTATTTTATTAACATTATTAATAATATTAATAATATTACCAATAATAATATTAATAATATGACTATCATTAATGTATTATTATTATTATTATAAACCTTAAATTTAAATTATTATGCTGTAATAGATCTGTGAAACTATAACACTGATGACAAAAAACAGGACCTGCGATATTCTTAGCAATTTATAGTATATCAGGTGGTATTAATTAGATTTCAGAAATGACATTAGTTTTCCAAGATTGGCTCTAGTTCTTGAGATACAGAGTGTTCCAGATTTACTCTTATACAAATATCTTTTTAATGCATATTTTACAGTAATATCGTTTTATTTCTTTTTAAGGGGCTTACCTTTATATACTTTATTTTTTTCTATTTTCAGAACACTATGAGTACTTCACGAAGAGCCTGTTTGAATAACCCCAATGTATTCTGCTACTCTGTGGTGAATATTGCCAGGAGAACCAAAGAAGAAATATTACTAACTTTGTGAAGCAAGCATATCTGGCATACTTTGGAATGAAACTCGGAGACCAAGATAAGTCTTGAACTCTTCAGAAGATATGGTCTGTAAAACGTGTCAAAAATATACCTGAGTGGAAAAATGGACGAAGAAAAGGTTTAAAATTTGGTGTGCCTATGGTATGGCGGGAGCCAAAGAATCACCACAGTGACTGTTATTTTTATTTGGTTAATGTGAAAGGTATCAGTCGTTATAAGAAACGTAAATTTGAGTATCCGGATTTGGAATCAGCAAGGCAACCTTTACCACACTCCAACGATGTCCCATCCCAGTGTTCGCTACACTCCCAGACCTGGCATTGTCTGATGAAGAAGATATACCTCCTGATTTTGGTGTGCACACGTGCAGATAGTGGTAGTGAATATGAAGAAGGTACTTCTACACAACAACAGTTCTCCCATGAAGAAATCAATGATTTAGTACGAGAGTTAAGTCTCTCCAAGCAAGATTCTGAGCTTTTAGCATCTAGACTAAGTGAAAAGAACTGTCTCAAGGCCGAATGTAAAATAACTTTTTCGGACAAGAGAGAAGTAGTACTTCTTCCATGTTTCATTGAAGAAGAAGACCTGTATACTGTAGAAACATCCCTGGATTCCTACTCCAAATGGGGTTACCTAAATACCGACCAGAAGAATTGACCATTGTTTATGAATAGTTCAACGAAGCTTGAAGTGTGTTTTATTAAACAATGGAATAGTTATGCATCGATTCCAATAGGTCACTCAACAAAACTGAAAGAGGAATATGAAAATATAAGATTGATCTTGCAGAAGCTTAGATATAATAAACACAGTGGTCTATATGCGTTGATTTGAAGATGGTCAACATCTTACTTGGGCAGCAAAGCGGATATACTAAGTACCATTGTTTCATATGCTTGTGGGATAGTAGGGCTAAAGAAGACCACTGGGAAAAAGTTGTATGGCCTGCAAGGGAAAATATGACTGTAGGTGCATCAAATATCATTAACGAACCACTGGTTGACAGGGGAAAAATTATTTTCTCACCACACCACATCAAACTAGGACTGATGAAGCAATTTGTTAGGGCCATAGACAAAGATGGTGAATGTTTCAAATATTTTTGCCGATTTTTTCCAGTGTTGAGTATGGAGAAACTCAAAGCTGGAATCTTTAGCGGCCCTCAAATTCACCAAATCATCAAGAATGACAATTTCATAAATTCCATGAGTGATATTGAAGCATCTGCCTGGAAAAGTTTTGTCTTGGTTGTTCAGAACTTTTTGGGCAACCATAAATCTACCAACTATGTAGAACTCGTACAGAAAATGCTTTCAGACTTCAAAAATTTGAATGCTAATATGAGCATAAAAGTTCACTTTCTACATAGTCACTTAGATCGGTTTCAGGATAATCTAGGATGTTATTGTGAGGAACAAGGGGAGAGGTTCCATCAAGATATCAAGGTGATGAAAGAAAGATACCAAGGAAGATGGGATACACAAATGATGGCAGAATATTGCTGGAGCCTTCAACGGGATTGTCCACATTCTGCACACAGAAGGCAATCAAATAGACAGCGATTTGTAATGCATTAATTGTGATTTCATTGTACTGAATTGAATGTTTTGACCTATTAGCATTTTATGTACTTACTCATTAACAATTTGATATATATCTTTCGTGTTTTTTTTTGTGAATTACGTTACAACCTAACAAATTGTTGTTATTAATGTATTTTTGTGACCAACCTGTCTCAAATACTAGAGCCAATCTACAGGAAAACGGAGGTCATATTCGGAATCAGGGCAACAAGTAATTTGGAATAAATCCTTCATATTCAAATTAATTTTCACAAAAATAAGAACCCAACATAACGCTTGAAAATTTAAAAAAAAATGGCGCTTGTTGATTATATAAACATTTTCATTTGAAATGTTCCAATAATATTAACTCAATGAGTAAAGCATTTTTATATATATATATATATATATATATATATATATATATATATATATATATATATATATATATATATATATATATATATATATATATATATATATATATATATATATATATATATATATATATATATATATATATATATTAAATTTAATATATAATTTATATAATATATA
>JABUQX010142063.1:0-7500 GCA_015478945.1 Trachelipus rathkii
TATAAATTACCTTTAGTTCATCAGAATTGGGTGTTTAACCGTTTTCGCATTTATCGTGAAGGCACTTTCTGAATTATACTTCAATATATATATATATATATATATATATATATATACCATATATATATATATAATATATATATATATATATATATATATATATATATATATATATATATATATATATATATATATATATATATATATATATATTTATATATATATATATATATATATATATATATATATATATATATATATATATATATATATATATATTATAAAATATATATATATATATATATATATATATATATATATATATAACTTATATATATATATAATATATATATATATATATATATATAATATATATATATATATATATATATATATATATATATATATATATATATATATATATATATATATATATATATATAAAGATAAATATATAAATATATTTTATATACATAAATATATATATATATATATATATATATATATATATATATATATATATATATATATATATATATATATATATATATGTGTGGAATGTGTGTGTGAGTGTGTGTGTGTATCTTTTTGTGAGAGCATTAGCGTGTGCGTGTTAGGGTAAGTGCGTAAAGCATATTTGGCTATATTTTTAGTGTCCCATTCGTTTAATAAACTCGTTAACAATGTTTTAATTATCATCCAGATTAATTCAGTGTTAGAGAGAGGAGAGAGAGAGAGAGAGAGAGAGAGAGAGAGAGAGAGAGAGAGAGGGACACATCTCAGTCTCCACTCGTATTACACATCCTAATATGTGAACCAGATATTTGAAGCCTGATCAGAGCGCTTTCTTAAAGGTTCGACCGCTCTTTATCCGTAATTTATTGCAGTTGACAGGCGTCAAAATATGTTTTGATGATAAGAATTTTTGATAAAAAAGACGTGTGTAAATACATTTTAGGTTGGAATTGGTTATTCAACGAACAATTGTTTAAACTTTTCTAAAGAAACTGGAAAAACTTAACTAATACGTGGATAATATTTTAATTTAATATTGATTTCAATTATATTTTCTTATTAAAGAAATTTACTTTACTTTTCAGGAAAGATGATTGCTATATATCTTTTCTCGCTTTTTTCGCTTTGTAACTCTCTCCGCCTCACCTAACTCTATCCATCGAACTGTTGGGTCTGTTGCATCACTCTCTTTACACAATCGTTATGATAATGGACACTGATTTTCTGAACTCTTAAATGGTACATCTCCCTCTTCTGACAGAAGCTTTTACGATTCGTTGTCTTCAACTGTCTCATCGTTTATCTGTCAAATTCTCTGACTCAGACAACCCTATGCTCAACCTTACATGTCCACTGATAAAGTCTGGAACCCCACACACCCTTTATCCATTTTCCAACTTCCTTTGACTTGCTTCTCACATTTCTTACCGTGTATAAGGGCATATCCTTTAAACTGACAGAATCTGTGTTTCAACTCTGGTGTAATATATATATATGAAAGGCTGGATTTTACTTCACTATGAAGGAGATAGAAAAAGAAGATAGATAGATAGATATATAGATATATAGATAAATAAATAAATAAATAAATAAATAAATAAATAGAGATAGATAGATAGATAGATAGATAGATAGATAGATAGATAGATAGATAGATAGATAGATAGATAGATAGATAGATAGATAGATAGATAGATAGATGAGATGAACAGTCACATTGTTCACCTTTCAGGTTGGTTGGTTTTTTAATTTTGGTATGTTTTGAAAGTTTTCTGAAAAACATGTTTCAATTCTCTCTCTCTCTCTCTCTCTCTCTCTCTCTCTCTCTCTCTCTCTCTCTTTCTCTCTCTCTTTTTTCCCAAGGATACACATTTGGGGATTTCACGTAGACATATCGTCTTGAGAAGGTGATATGTAGGGCTTTACTTGTTATCAACTCTCCTGCCCTCACTAATTGTACCCTTCGAATTGTTGCATCACTCTCTCATAAAATCGTTATGACAATGGGCACTGCTTTTCTGAACTCTCCAGTAGCATTCCTCCCTCTCTGAGAAGAGCTCTTACTACTTGTCTGTCTTCAACTTGTCTTATCCTTTGTCTGTCCATAAATCTCAGACAGCGAGCCGCTATATCAACCTACATGTACCCTGGTAAAGCTGGACATTATTCTGTATTTCATTCTTTTCCATGCACATTTTCAAATACCTGTATCGGGGCAAGACCTTGGACTTTAAAGCGCATGCTTTTGATCATTCTCCCACTGGGGAATATGAAAGGCCTCTGGCTTTTGCTTAATATGAGGAGAAAAAGATATAAATAGATAGATAGATAGATAGATAAAAAGATCATTTATTTCTTTTCAGTTTAACGGGAGATTAGTTTTGTTAATTTTATGTATGTCGTTCTCAAAAAGGTTTTCCTGTAAAAAAATAAGTCTCTAAGTCTCTCTCTCTCTCTCTCTCTCTCTCTCTCTCTCTCTCTCTCCTCTTTCTTCCCTTTCTCTTTCTCTCTCTCTCTCTCTCTCTCTCTCTCTCTCTCTCTCTCTCTCTCTCTCTCAGGATGGATTTTGCCCTATCTCGGCATCTTAATATAATTTGACAAATTAATTAATTCTATTTTCAGGACTGTTTATAAAGTCTCACACAGGAATTCAAAGTTCTAATTTATACAAACTTTTTAAAGACTAAAAAAAAAAAAAAAAAAAAACTAAAAAATGAAAAAAAGTACTCATTATATGAAGGAACGTCGACGCTCTGTGCCTTAGGGATTTGGAAGGGGGGGAAGGGGGAAAAAGGTGGAGGGATGCGGAAGAATGCAAGCTTCCGGTCATACACAAAGTTTTTAGAATTACCTCATATTATTAACTTTTATAAAATGAACACACAATGAACGCACAAATAAAGCACACACATAGAAACACACACCCTCACAAACGCACAGACACACACCCTCACACACACAAACAAGCGTAAAGAAATTTGCATTGTTTTTATTACTTAGGTTAAGCTTATATATCGAACAGTCAGCAAAAAAGAATCAAGATAAACGAAATGAAACAAAAAATTAATCAAAAAATGAATTGTCAGGGAAAGTTTTATTGCCTTAAAAACAAAAGTGAAAAAAGTTCCCGCCAAAATAATATATGCTTTTCGCGCCAAAAAAAAATACATTTTTTAGCGAAAAAATAATGTATTTTTGATAGTAAAAGGATCTTTATTTTTAATAATAATAATAATAATAATAATAATAATAATAATAATAATAATAATAATAATAATAATAATAATAATAATAACAATAATAATAATAATAATAATAATAATAATAATAATAATAATAATAATAATAATAATAATAATAATAATAATAATAATAATAATAATAATAATAAATTTAATCCTGTCAACGATTCCATTATATATATATATATATATATATATATATATATATATATATATATATATATATATATATATATATATATATATATATATATATATCTATATTACAACAATGGGATAAGCAAGTTAAAAAGCTAAACGTATTTTTCACCATGCTTTCAAGTTCCAGTCTGGACCTTTGCGATCAGTTTAGTGAAGTTAGATAAAACCCTAAACGTTGCAACATTTATGTCATATGCCCGGGTTTAGTGTCCCTCACCATGCGTGGTACCCTGTTTGACCAGCCCGAGAGTGTGTAGGCAGGAGGGTGCGGCATTTCTGAACGATAATGGTGAATGATTTGTCATTCATCACGAAATATTGCCGGAAAGTTCTTCTTTTAGCTCATCATTGGCACGGCAGTCAAACGCATGCACACAGCACTCATCTACCCAAGGGTCCAGGGATCGTCCAGCATGGTGAAAATGCAGTTGAGGTTTTTACCTTTACTAAAATTGATTGCAGGTTACCTTGTTGTATTTGCTATGCCCCGGGTTTAATATTCCCCTCACCATGCAGTACCCTGTTTTTGACCTACGCCCGAGTGTAGGCAGGAGAGTTCGGCTTATTCTGATCGATAATGGTGAATGGTGTCATTCATCACAAAAATATTACCGAAGGTTCTTCTTTTAGCATCATGGCACAGCAGTCCAAACCTCTACAAGGGTCCAGGATCTAATCCCAGCATGGCAAAAATAATATTAAGTGTGTTACAAAATATATATATATATATATATATATATATATATATATATATATATATATATATATATATATATATATATATATATATTTTTATATATATATATATATATATATATAATGTATTATTGTGTGTGTTTGATGGACAATCTTAGGGGCGTGTTAGGTGTGAGAAGAATTGATAAAATGAGGAATGAACGTATTAGAGAGTTGTGTGGTGTGAAGAAAGGGGTAAATGAGAGAATAAATGAAAGTACGTTGAGATGGTTTGGTCATGTGGAAAGGATGGATGATAGTCAGTTGGTTAAGCTGATGTATAGTGGTGAGTGTGTTGGGAATCGACCGGCTGGGAGACCGAAGAAAAGTGGATTGAGTCAGTAAAGGAATGTCTGCAGGAGAGAAATGTGAGTTTGGCAGAGGCGAGAAGAAAGGTGCATGATAGGAGAGAATGGCGGGGTTTTGTGAGGGGGTATGGTTGTGGCCCACCTGGGCCAAGGGATGAACCCCACATTGACGAGATGCCATAGTGAGGGTCCGTCGCGGTCCCGTGAAGCTCTAGGGTGGATTTTCTGACTGCGACGAGTTCTCACTAAAAGGTATAAAGGGGGCGGTAAGGCTGGGCTTTCTTTTCGACTTGCGTCATATTCTTCTACTACTTTTCTGTTTCCGGTGCATGTTACGCACCTTACCTAGTCTTGGTGAGGAGGAAGGTGTTGAATTTGATAATATATATATATATATATATATATATATATATATATATATATATATATATATATATATATGACTACTATATATATATATATATATATATATATATATATATATATATATATATATATATATAGTTTATCTACTTGATCGTAAGGTATATATTTATAACTTTATTGGCTTTTGGTGTGATATAATGATATTTAATATATGCATTAAAAAAAGGTTAGCAGGGAGAAATTATTATTCAAATATAAGGAATTTAGAGTTTAAAGTGAATAGGATACATGTACGAGCGAGTGTGCAATAACAAAAATTTTTTGATATGTCCGTGACTACTGGTAAATTTACATACTCATATATATATATATATATATATATATATATATATATATATATATATATATATATATATATATATATATATATATATATATATATATATATATAAGAAAAGTTCTATAAAAACAAAGAGAAACATTCAGCTAACCCTGAGTGGTTGTGAAACTTGGGTGATGGCTTTGTAAGCCATTAGACATACCAGTCAAACCATACAGCTGAACAAATAACATGAACGAACACGATAAATATATATATATATATATATATATATATATATATATATATATATATATATATATATATATATATATATATATATATATATATATATATATATATATATATATATATATATATATATATATAAGTAAATCGGTGTCTACCTGACCAGACTTATCTAGCCTTGACTTAAAAGCCGTAAGTTCGACCCTAACCGGGATTGGATTCGTGTGGTTGCAGAAAGTCAACTAACCTAGAATGGATCAATCGTTTACCAAGAAAGTTCAACCTAACTAGATGGATCAAGTGGTGCCAAAGAAAGTTTCAACTAACCTAGATAGTTGTGGTTTGGAAAAGAAACTTCAACTAAATGAAATGGATTTCATTGGTTTACTAGTAACAACCTAACCTAGATATGCACTTTTTTAAGTACAAAATTACAAATATTTAAGTTTAACAAATAATCAAATAAATACAAGAATAATAAAAATTTAATTATATATATATATATATATATATATATATATATATATATATATATATATATATATATATATATATATATATATATATATATATATAGTACGTACTTTCAAATCTTTGGACTCTTCAAGATAAGAAGATTATGCAAAAGTTAAATTTTGACCTTAACGCATAATATTGTATATGGATACAATGTTTTTAATGCAACATGATTTTGTATAAATGATAATAATTTATTTCCGTCACCGACAATTATTAAAACACAAAAGATAAATTCGTATTAAATAATTCAAAACTTATCAACAACTCTCGACAACGAACTACGTTGCAAATGAAATACTGACATGGTTTTTCGTTCATCAGCCAACCGGAAGAAAGCCCAGTCGGCTTATTTTGAAATTCAATAAAAGGCTATACATCCCTGTAAACAATAAAACACACACTATTCTCACTAGACACATATACGAATGAACATAGTTTTCTTCTAATTTTAATTATGTTCATCAGCAATGAATTCATTAATCATATAACGGACATTTTATTGTTAAATATTGCACAACTTTCTAAATATCAACATATTTTTAAACTAAAAATGATATAACAACTAAACCTAATATAACAAATGAAAATTATCTTTGCTCATTAACTTGTCTAAGACATCATTGACTCTATTTCCCCTATATTGAACTTAAAATTTTTTTCAGAATCAACAGACTGATTCAAATAGAAAAAGATCCATATATATATATATATATATATATGCTATATATATATATATATATATATATATATATATATATATATATATATATATATATATATATATCTCTCTTTATATCTCTCTCTAATAACATATATATTAAATATCACTGAGATTGCTTTTAATTTACAGAGGATGACTAACCAAATGATAAACTAATCAGTTCTTCTAATTACTCTCCCAAACAATTTAGTTTTTATTTAGAATTGGTTTAATATTATTAAAACGGATATTAATTAAGTTAAATAGAAGGTACATAAATACACATACTGTTAACTAAATATAAAGATATCAATTTATACTATATATATATATATATATATATATATATATATATAACTATATATATATATATATATATATATATATATATATATATTCTATATATATATATATATATATATATATATATATATATATATATATATATATATATATATATATATATATAATATATATATATATATATATATATATATATACATATATATATATATATATATATATATATATATCATATATATAACACATATATATATATATATATATATATTAAAAGTTGCATTAAGCTTTCCTTACAAATGACAGACTCACTCAGGTGTAATTTCACCTTAAAAGAAACTGGAAGAGTGAATGGGTTGTTGATTATTGGTCAGGATTTTGGTGGGTGAAATGTTTAGAGGAAAGATAATGGAGTTCTGTATTTGGTCAAGTTTAAGTCTCAGGTTTTGTTATAGTTGCTGGTGTATTGTAGTGTAAACTGATTCTAGTACTTCTTTTTGTGTGTTATTTGAATATTTTAAATAGTGAGCATTTTGGGGATTTATG
>JABUQX010142064.1:0-7500 GCA_015478945.1 Trachelipus rathkii
CAAATAAAAACTACCAATCACCCACACAAACCCTAAAAAATCAAATTCTCAACTCCCACAAACAACAAACAACTCGTAGACCTCCTCGCTACACATTTTGCAAAAACAAAATCATAAACCTACCAACCCACAAAACAAATAAATAAAATCCCTTAAGAAAATAAAAAGTAATCACCACCAAACAATAGAAATAACACCAAACGTCATAAAAAAACACCATAAAGACCCTTAAAAATACACCAGCAACCGGACCTGACAAATCTCATGTAACCCGTTTACCACACATTTAAAACTGTTAAATTAAACTAAATTTTATTCCCTCCATCTGGAAATGAGCAATTATTATTCCAAAACTAAACCAGGAAAAGACCCCTCAAACCCCTTCGCCTAACGTCCAATTTTACTTTTATCCACACTATGCAAACTCCTAGAAAAGTTAATACTAAACATAATAAAACCACACATCCCCAAACAAACGTTTCAACACGGTTTCCAGCAAAACCACTGAACCACAACTGCTCTCACAAACACCATTCACCCAATAATAAATAGCTTAAATCTCAGTCCCTCACACAAAACACTACTTATATCAATCGACATAAACAAATTCTTTGATACAGTCCCACGACACAATCTAATTCACATAATAATGCAATCAAAATACCCCTACAAATTTAAAGAAAGGGTTACCCTACTTCCTATCAGGGAGAACAGCCCAAATACAGATCAACAACAAGAAGTCACGTATAGTAAATATCAAAAATGACGTACCGCAAGGAGCAATCCTATTCCCTACTATATTCAACTTATTCACAGCCGACCTACCAAATTCACAAACACACCACTCAAATATAACAGCCTACGCAGATGACATCACCATAACCAGCACACACCAGAACCTAAACACAGAAATTCTTCTGACTGAGTACATCAACCAAATTGAAACTTGACGAACTGACAACAGAATGTCCGCATCACCTAACAAATCATCTATCAATTTAATTACAACAGACCGCCAACTTGGTACTACTAACTCCCAAGTCTTCTTAAACAACATAACTATCCCAATAAACAAAACACTCAAAATTCTTGGAGTAACACTGGACACACACACCTAACCTTCACAAAACACATTGAAAACATAACAACATCAGCAAACAGGAAACTAAACATACTAAGAGCCATAGCTGGCACTGACATTAATAATAATAAACAAATAGTCATCACCATCTACAAACCATACATCCGTCCAACAATAAATTACGCGTCACCTATATGGCACCTATTGTTAACCAAGGGAAACATGAGCAAACTTCAAACCACCCCAAAAGGCACTCAGAATTATGGTCACACAGGATGCACAACTACAACTCCACAACAACACTTACAAGAAGAAACAAAAATATTACCCATAGATAATAAACATTTAGAAATGATAGGCGCACAGTTCTACGCTAAAACACAAACATTTCAACACCTGTGCTACACTACACTTTCCAATCCAACTAACCAGATTAAAACAACCTCCATCCTCCCCAGCCTTATTATACAAACAAATCCTAAGCATTATCCAAGCCACACAGGACAACAACTCTTATACAAAACAAATACACACACACATATAACTGAAAATTATCCTCCAGAAATTGCATCTTAATTCGACTCTTTTTCCCGTAACAGTCCAATCATCTTTTGGCCAAACTAAGAGCGTTTAGCACTCCAAACCTGCAATATTACAAATATAGGTTTAAACTTAACCAGACCATGTCAAATATCTGCACAAAATGCAACCAGGCCCCGGAAACTGTGTATCATTTCTTCTTAGACTGTCCCTCTAACCATCATCCCAGAACAACCTGGGAAATCACAGCCTTAAGCGATCTGTGGAGGAGGCCGGCAGCGGCGGCGGGGTGCGAGGTATGGTCACCTGAAGCGGAGGTGGCCAGGAGGCGAGAAAGTATGTGTATATCATATATATACATACATGCTATTGAGCAGTTATTATTATTACATATTATATTATACATATATACATATTATTATTATTATTATTACATATATTATTATTATATATATATATATATTATATATATATATATATATATTATATATATATATATATATATATTATTATATATATATATATATATATATATGTATATAAATATATATATAAATATATATATATATACATATATATATATATATATATATATATATACATGCTATAATATTACAGCTGTATAGCAGTTATATATATATATACAAAAATATATATATATAAATATATATATATATATATATATAGTATATATATATATATATATGAGTGGGTGTATGAAGGATGGATAATAAAATTCTTAATTGTAAACCCATTCATTAAATTAAAAATAGAATTTTAAGTAATTAATTTTTTGCTTTGATAAATCTTATAGGTTAATATGTTTAAGAAAAATTGATAACCCCAGAGTGACAGCAAATAAGTTAATATTCATTATAATTAACTGGTAAAAATTTAATTTATAAATTATAAATTTTTACTAATTTGGTTGCACTTATTATTATAACTTAGGTCCCTTCCCTGACCAACTAATTTTTTTTTTTTTTACTTATCATCAATCAACTTCTGAATTTGAAATAAAATGTTATAAAAAGTATTTTACGAGCAGTCTTTAACACTGAGCGTGTACACAGAAAAGCTAGCAAGCTCAGCTTTTAACTAGGCTTTTCACTAGTAGCAATCCGAGTACCAAGCTGAACTCTTATAATATCTCACCCAGTATTAAAGAAGGGCAGGAATACCAGCTACTTCCTACTATTAGCTCGCCCTCTAGTTCTCCCCCTGGACTATAATACATTTATCAAATTCAAAAAAACATTACAATAAGTAGTAAATATATATATATATATATATATATATATATATATATATATATATATATATATAAATGAAATATATATATAGATATCATATATATATATATATATATATATATATATATATATTATATATATATATATATATATATATATATATATATATTTAAGTTCTCACCTCACGGACATAGGCCCTATTTCCTTAGGAGGGAACTCTCTTAGGTAATTGCTACCTAGATCAGGACGGGGGATCGATATATATATATATATATATATATATATATATATATATATATATATATATATATATATATCAGCATATATATATATATATATATTATATATATATATATATATATATATATATATATATATATATATATATATGATTATATACAAACAAATCTGAAATTAAAGCTTTTATATTTTATTCAGGGCGGTTCAAAAATGAATATGCACTCTGAGATATTTAATGACTCAGGAAGAATACAAATTTTACACCAATTGAATAAAATTATCCGTGTTCACAATTCGTTAACGCACACATTAAACGCTTTGTTCAATTCAAACATTTTCAATGTTATTTGCCAAATGATTGGGTTTTAGAAAATGTTATTATTTTAAATAGGGGAAAAAATTATATTTCCTTATTCCTTTCAGAAATTTGAATTAAAATAAATAATTTTTAGAATGTGTTTTTTGATAAGAAGACAAAATTATTAAAAACATATAGGACTGAAAAGGGTTTTAGTAAAACAAATAAAAAAGTTTCAATAAGAGCTGAAAATTTGGAAATATTTATTAATAATATTAGGATTAAAAATAAGATTAAGGAAAATCTATCAAACTAACAGTGTTGAAAAAAATATTGGAAGTTACTGCCCAAAAGGTGATCGAAATAGGCAGCATATTCCTGGTTGAATAGAATATACTTACAAAGTTAGAGAAGCCTAAAGCCTAAAATATATACTAGAAATAAAGGTAGTATAACGGTCAACCTTAAATCTTAACCTTAGATCTTACTTAACCTTAAATTTCATTTTAAAAAAAAAGATAAATAATACAAAATGTTATCTGAAAATTAGTTGTGATGAGAAAATGAAACGTGGTGCACCATGAATTGCAGAACTTAATATTACCGAACGTATATTGAGTTTTCTTTTCATTAGTATAAAGAATACTCCCAACTGAACGCCATTAAATTCTGAGATGATAAAGTTTTGTTGACGATAACATATAGTAAAGAAAAACACATATTTCGGATGAGAAGCTGTATTCTGAGAAATCTTACATCCCTAGGCCCATATTTTTCTCCATTGCTGTTTCTAAACATCGTGAAACGTTAATTCATATTATTGAGCATGAAGAAAAGTTAATGGGAGTATAATTGAAATATACCAGATAATCTTCAGAAACTGACCAAACTTTGCTTTCGACAAGATGAATAATAAGATAAGATGTATAAGATATAGGGGATTTTCTTTAATATAGGATTTCTTTTGAGTTTATCTTGCTTGGAATTCATTATAAAAAAAACTATCCTTATGGTGGATTATAACATATTAGAAAACTTATCTTTACAAGTGCATAGAGTAAGAAAATTGCTGAAAATTATTTTACTTCAAGAATGAATTGAAATTCCTTAAAAAAAATTGATTCAGTGATTGATCAATACAGAAAGAGACCTAGAAAGTGTTTGAACTGAATAAAAAACACATATGCCTAATATATTTTTTATAGTTTGCATGATGAATACAAAGTCATCCATATTTTTTTGAAATTAATACACTATATTTTCCTTTTTGTAAAAAACGTGAAATTTATAAATACCTTTTTATCTTATATTTAAAAAAAACACTTACATGTTAATTCCAACGCATAACATTAATTTAACATTTAGCATAAAAACTGCTCTTTTCGTAATCTCATAAAACTTTTAATAAATGCATTCAAAGTTTGCAGTATATATATATATATATATATTATACATATTATTATGATATATATGATCTAAAGTGATTACGATGGATCATTATTATTATTATTAAAGTTATAGAAAAATATATATATATATATATATATATATATAATATATATATATATATTATATATATTTATGAATGTTAAATATCGCATATTAATCGCAATTATATAAGATGTAAATAAATAAATAAATAAAGACTTGTTAAATGAGTCAAAGGAGATTTTACTTCTCCAGGCGGGATTCGAACATTGGACAACGTGTCGCAGAGTTAACCAATAACTGGACGCTCTAACCACTAGCTACCATCCACGTCCCCATAAAAGAACGCTTTCAAGCGTAGTTTTTAAAGCTCCCGGTTTTCTCATCCCATAATTGCTGAGTACCAAAGGCCAGCCCCCAAAGACTTAAATGAGTCAAAGGAGATTTTACTCCATTACCTTCCATTAAATGTTCTTTCTTTATATATAATATATATATATATATATATTATATTATTATTATTATATATATATATATATATATATATATATATCCCTTTACCAACCTATACCCTTATCTATAAGTTACTATTATCGTTATATATATATATATATATATATATATATATTCTTATATGATGACAAATGAAGCAAGCTCTTTTTTACGTTGCCATAAATTTAAAGGAATTGTGTTAAACACAAATATCTGACATAAAAAGAAAAGAAAAAATATGTTTCTTGCAACTTATACATTCCCTCTGCTCTTATATTTCGTGTATATTTTAAGATTTATATTTCATCTTTCCCTGTAATTTACAATACCCAAGAGCACAGTATATATATTATTATTGGCTATTATTATTATTATTATTACATATTATTATTATTACATATACTAGTTATATTATTATTGTTAATATTATTGTTATTATTATTACATACATAGTATATATATATATATATATATATATATATATATATATATATTATATATATACATTATATATATATATATATATATATATATATTATAGTTACATATATATATATATATTACATATATATATTATATATTATTATATTAATACATATTATTGGTTAGAGCATATATATATATATATATATGTATATATATATATATATGCATATATATATATATATATATATATAGCAGCATAGATATATAAGAGTTATATATATATATATATATATATATATATATATATATATATATATATATATATATATATATATATATATATACTGCGTTTTTTCACAAGAAATTTCTTTTATTTATACTTTTTTTTTTTATTATTTCCCGAAATTTTGATTTTATTTTGCAACATTTTATTATTACAACTTATTGATAAATTATTTTAGAAATTAATTTTAAAGTTTGAGTAGGACAATAAGAGCATATGGGGCTATAATTTATAAAAAATGCAAATGTGATTTAATTTTGTACAGCTAAAGGTTTTTAAAATAATGTAAATGTATTTATTTAGGTAATGCAAAGTGGAATTATATGTAAAAGTCAGACTCGGGCTCAATTCCATTGTTATAAGGATGAGGATTTTCTTTTACGTTTGTAGGTAGAATAAAAAAGCTCACGAACCAGCAAACTATTTCTCGAGGAGTATAATTATCTAAAATAAATAAAAACATTGAAATTACTCCAAATATATTGGATCCTCATTCTCAGTATTATTCTAAGCATTTAATGGTTTTAGGCATTTTGCTTCATGAATATGGTTATTCACACATCTAAATAGCCACGTTGTAAGCCGAGTCAACATGGTTTACAACGACGAAAAACACAAAGAACGGTATACCCATTTCGGTTTCAACAAAGTAATAGTCTCTAAGAGGAGGAAACAACCGTGTGTATCATTAGCCTATAGCAGCTTATATTTGATTTCAGTATTTTAGTCAAGAAACTTTAAATATAGCTCTTTTATGGATATATTCATAATCCCTTTCGTTGCAAATTTCCTCATTATTCAGAATCTACATTACTTTTATCAATATTTTAATAAAACATTAGATCCTTGCTTATAGAAACACTCAATAAACTTTTTATTTCAACTTTTGCTACTTTTTCAGAATACATTAACCTTGTAATCAATCAATTAATCTTTAAATCCTTGCGTAGGGATACACACACATAACGCTTATTTATTGCAACTTTTGCTACGTTTACAAATTAAATATATGTTACTACTTCACAAAAGTAGTGTGGCAAAATTTATAATTAAAGAATGCCTCGTAAATTGTAACACATATTTTTTTTTCTTTAATTAAAATGTAAAAAATGTTAATTAACATTTAATCTACCGAGGAATTCGAATGATAATTTTAATTCAAATTCAAATTACTTGAAAAATGATAAAAAACTCTTTTCTTTTCAGGCTCTTGACGATATCTCTCTCTCTCTCTCTCTCTCTCTCTCTCTCTCTCTCTCTCTCTCTCTCTCTCTCTCTCTCTCTCTCTCTCTCTCTCTCTCTCTCTCTCTCTCGATAATTTTAATTCAAATTCAATTAAGAAATCTGGGAAATGATAAAAATTATTTTTGTTTTCAGGCTTCTCTCTCTCTCTCTCTCTCTCTCTCTCTCTCTCTCTCTCTCTCTCTTCTCTCTCTCTCTCTCTCTCTCTCTCTCTCTC
>JABUQX010142065.1:17500-20000 GCA_015478945.1 Trachelipus rathkii
ATAAGATCTTGATAACCCAGAAACAAGTTAAGATTAACTAGATCAGGTGTTTGTTCTGTCAATGAAAAGATTCTCCTTTGCCTTTTGTAAAGAGACGAGAGAGCTCTTTCGGAAGGTTACTGCTGCATCTTCTTTAGATTAAGGTCATGGTCTGGTAGTACTATTTTTCTGTGAAATAGAACTGAGTGGAAAGAAAGAGCAAACTCTAAGGAGGTGTTGGGACTCGAAAAATTTCGAATTTCACCACTGGGTGAATCCAGTGATGGATTAGTGATATTAAGTATCATAGAGGATTACTGCAACTGATTTCCCATTCTGACTTAGGCCAATAAATTGGAGTTCCTGATGGCTATCAGGACTGTGTTTCCAAATGACAATTGGTTTATAAATTCACAGAGTGTTGACAAGCCTTTTTGTAGAAATCTGATGAGTTGTCTTCTGGTCTTATAAAATGAAATTGTGAAACCATTTATGATTCTCTTTAGAAGAGATCATGTTCTGAAGGTCCTGTATCCTACTTTTCATAAAGACGCTTTCATTCTTCTTTTCCCCCTTCCCAAAATCCATTGCAGAATAATTTAAAAATTCAGAAATACATGAAAAGTATTGAATTTGGTTGTGTAAACCATCTAAAACCTGCAGTAAGACATTTAAGTCCGACAAGAGTTTCAGGCATGGCAGAGTTCATCCTTTTAAAAAAGAAATCTTTCCTCTAGCCCCAAAAGTTGTGGTTCTTGGCTGCAGATGAGGGAAATATAAATGACGAAACTATAGCAACAGGTTTTGCGTCACAAAAGATCAATGCAGTGATAGATCAGGATCTTTCTGTCTTGAAATGAATCTGGGTGAAAGAGATGTCCTTCAACAAATTAAGATCTTTGAACAGCTTTTTCCGTGCCGTTTTAATTCGTCCCAACCCATCTCCTATTCTCACGTTTTCCTCATCAAAGAGACGTCCGCATATTGTAGCGGGAAGAAACAGGAAAATGGGTCGAAAACTTTTGAGATTTTGGAAAGTAGCTGGCTTTTGTCTTTGCTGAAGGAAGGGATTTCAAAGTCACTCAGTCTGATGGAATCTGAAGCGGTGTTGAACAAGTATCCCAGCGGACACGTTTTTCTGAATTTTGATGTCACACTTGCATCCATTCAGACACGAAAAGAGATATCAAGGTTCCGGAAACTATTAGAGTTCCATGAACACAAATTAAAACCACCCTCATTCATTTGAGGTGTAGTTCGATGAAATATGTCTGGATTAGTTTGCGAACAGATGATTCTAAAAAAATGAAGTTGTTCATATATAAATTGTTCTCCTAATAACAAAGACCAAAGTTCAGGAGGATACTGTCTCTCGCTTGATGAAGAATGACAGCTCCTAAGGTATATTAACTAAAGCCAAGGCCAAAAATGATTGACGTATATCGATATAGGTAACCAGGTTACCATCTTTTTCCCCAGAAGAAGCAAAATATGTTTCGGTCATCTTCTTTCTTTAAACGAATCTGAAGAAAGGCTGCTGAAATGTAGCTAGTACTATATATTTATTTGGCAACTGCAGCAATAGACGAAATAATGAGAGTCATTAAAATCTAAACAGGGATAGCATGCCTGGTTCAGGGATGAACTGTTCCCCTGACCTGGAGGCTGCAATTGAAAGCTAGGCGCACCATTTTGGTGACTTGTTTGGCCACTTTGATCACTGGTCAATGAAGAATCAGATGGGTTTGTTGTGAAATTTTTCGGAGACACTTGGACGTGCTCAATGATCCCAGAGATTAAATACTGTTTGAAAATATCGCAATAATGAATGAGCTGAGTCAAGATTTTGTTTTTGCAACTTGGCTTTAACTTTGTAAAAAGCAGCGAGAGCTATTTGATGGTTTGGCGGTACCTGTTTTCAACACATCTTCGTATCAGGGATATCAACATGGTACTACTTTTTGAATTCTACTGAGGTGATTTTTTTTTTTAACAAAGATGCTGTCGATAGATCCCTAGTCAGCATCTAGCTAATTCAAATTGACTAACCAGTAAAGGTTTTTTCGAGACCTACGTCTAGGTCCAAGTCGATGTGCATATAGATTAAATGATCGAAATAAGAAGGATTTGGATTCATAATTTGATTTACCAGATGATCGGAAATACTTTTGATTGATTTTTTGAAGAGGAGAAGACTGAAATTGCCATGAAGATCCTTTCTTTTTCTGGATACTGAATGAATCTTTGAATATTAAATCGGTCCGAACAGGACCGAAAAGAATGAACCCATGACAGGAGGATTCTGTTGCACTACCTTTTATACAGTTACTGATTTTGATGTGTTTCATAAGGTATATAGCATCTATACGCAAGAGACAGTTTACATTCTCCACCAAGTCCTAATGTACTTCTTCATAGAAGAAACGGTCTGCCATTTTGAAGCCGTTATGTCTGATGTTAAACTCTGCACCCACCAATTCTTTGACCTCAAATCCGATGTTTAGACCAGGATCAACGAACA
>JABUQX010142065.1:25000-30000 GCA_015478945.1 Trachelipus rathkii
ATGATAGTCGGTTGGTTAAGCTGATATGTAGTGGTGAATGTGCTGGGAATCGACTGGCTGGGAGACCGAAGAAAAAGTCGATTGAGTCGGTAAAGGAATGCCTGGAGAAGAGGAATGTGAGTTTAGCAGAGGCGAGATGAAAGGTGCATAATAGGAGTGAATGGCGAGGATTTGTGAGGGGGTATGGTTCTGGCACACCTGGGCCAAGGGATGAATCCTACATTGACGAGATGCCATATTGAGGATCCGTCGCAGTCCCGTAAAGCCCCAAGGTGGATTTTCTGACTGCGAGGAGTTCTCACTTAATGATATAAAGGGGACGGTAAATCTGGGCTTTCTTTTCGATTCTTTTCATATTCTTCTACTACTTTTCTGTTTTCAGTACATGTGACGCTCCCTACCCTTAGTCTTTGGAAAGAAGGTGAATGATATATATATATATATATATATATATATATATATATATATATATATATATATATATATATATATATATATATATATATATATATATATATATATATATATATATATATATATATATATATATATATATATATATATATATATATATATATATATATATATATATATATATATATATATATATATATATATATATATATATATATATATATATATATATATATATAAAATATTGATAAGATTATATATATATATTTGTGTGTGTGTATTAAATAGATTTAAAAATTTTAATATAAAAAATAGTAATAATAGAAAATTTAAAATTATTTGACTAATCGAGTATAAGAATTAATTGTATCAATTGAATTATATCGTTACATTAAATCTATCACTTTTTATTTATTTATTTATTTATTTATTTATTTATTTATTTATTTATTTATTATTTATTTAAGAAATGCAGGAAATATTATTACAACAAACAAACTACTCCTGAATTGGGTTAAAAACCTGCAGTTTTTATAGGAAAAGTAGTAATAATAATAATAATAATAATAATAATAATAATAATAATAATAATAATAATAATAATAATAATAATAATAATAATAATAATAATAATAATATAATGTAATAATAATAATAATAATAATAATAATAATAATAATAATAATAATAATAATAATAATAATAATAATAATAATAATAATAATCATCTCCCACCTTCTTTCCCAAGAAGACTGGTGCGTGACATGCGCCAGAAACATAAAAGTAGCAGAAGAATATGACGCAAGTTGAAAAGAAAGCCCAGCCTTACCGTCACAGTTTTTATACCTTTGGTAGGTTAGAACTCGTTGCAGTCAGAAATCCACCCTAGAGCTTCACGGGACCCGACGGACCCTCACTATGGTATCTCGACAATGTGGGGTTCATTCCTTGGGCCAGATTTGCCACAACCATACCCCCTTTCAAAGCGCATTTACCTGGCCCAATACTTTGCTTTCTTTTCCGTCTCTGCAGCTGCATTTTCTCTCTATAGGGTTCTTTTAAAAGACTCAATCAACTTTTTCTTTTTCTTCGGTTTCCCAGCTGGTCGATTCCCAACACACTCACCAATATACATTCGCTTAACCAACCGACTATCATCTATTCTCCCCACAAATCTCAACGTAGTTTCATTCATTCTCTCACTAATCCCTTTCTCCACACCACATAACTCTCTAATACTTTCATTCCTCATTTTATCAATTCTTCTCACATCTAACACGCTCCTAAGATTGTCTATCTGAACACATTGTACTTTAGATCTATACCTCTTATTCCACACCATAGTCTCACTACTGTACATTAACACAGGTAACAACATACCCTCATGTAAGACCCTAGTGCCCTTCAAGACTTAGTCCTTTACATCACCGGATTATTACCAATGCATTATGCCATTCACAACTTTCCTACTACACTCTGCATCATCCGTTCCCTTTTCATCCACCATATATATCCAAAATATTTAAACTCAGACACTTGTTCCAGCTGCTCACAATTAACATAACTTCACGCCGAGGACTGTCCTCACTTCCAACCATAACCTTACTCTTATCTACGTTTACTTTTAATTTTTCTCTATTCTTCTAAATTCTTCTTTATTTTCAGAAGAAAATTTATTAAGGACTATTCTAGAATAAAAAAAGTTAAAACCTTTGAAAATATTATACCAATATTTCATCTGTATTCTTCAGGCATGATGACGGTTAACTAACTATTTATAATGCAGTTTACAAATAATAAATTACAAAATATAAAAAATATAAAATTATTTTACATTAATTGTCAAGCTTAAAAATAATATCAATGAAAAATAAAAAAAAAGCTTTTTGATTTTTCCTTGAAATTATTTTTTTTTTTTCTTTATAATTATTTTTAAACTTCACAATTAATATTAAATAATTTTAAATTTTGAATATTTTGTAATTTATTATTTGTAAACTGCATTATAAATAGTTAGTTAACCGTGATCATACCTGAAGTATACAGGCGAAATATTGGTATAATATTAAAGGCTTTAACTTCTTTTTATTCTAGAATAGTCCTTAATAAATTTTCTTCTGAAAATAAAGAATTATTTAGAAGAATAGAAAGAAGGTGCAAAACAAAAAAATTTAATAAAATAAAATTACAATATTTTCATACTATAGGGAACAATAATAAGATGTTATAATAGTAAAATATTAAAACTAATAATAATAATAATAATAATAATAATAATAATAATAATAATAATAATAATAATAATAATAGTAAAATAATAATAATAATGATAATTATTATTATTATAATTATTATTATAATTATATTATAATAATAATATTATAATTATAATTATAATTATATTAAATATATTTATAATAATAATAATAATAATAATAATAATAATAATAATAATAATAATAATAATAATAATAATAATAATAATAATAATAATAATAATAATAATAATAATAATAATAATAATAATAATAAAATTATTATTATTATTATTATTATTATTATTATTATTATTATTATTATTATTATTATTATAATTATAATTATAATTATAATTATAATTATAATTATAATTATAATTATAATTATAATTATAATAATAATAATAATAATAATAATAATAATAATAATAATAATAATAATAATAATATAATAATAATAATAATAATAATAATAATAATAATAATAATAATAATAATAATAATAATAATAATAATAATAATAATAATAATAATAATAATAATAATAATAATAAAACGATGTAATAGCCAAAAAAAATTAAAATTTAACATATAAAGTAACTTCACAAATGTGTCAAAAAGTTCTATAAAAAGACACAACAGAAAATACTTCATCTAAACTTCTCCAGAAGAAAAATCATGTCCACTTCTCAGAAAGGGTGTCCATAAGTCCGAAAAACTCTAAAGTAGGAGGCTTACAGCCATCCTGGAGGTTCAAAGGTAAGAGCGTCGGACTTTCCTCTCAGAGTCGCTTCGTCGAATTCTTTTTCCTTTGAAAGCTAAGAAGAAAACTATTCCTGTTGAGATCATTTCTTCAGGACTTAAGAGCTTTGTTGAAGACTTGTATATTGTTGCAATATTTCGCCTCCGAACTCGAGGCATCTTCAGGCAGAAATGAAATTAATTTGTGGGAACAAAGTCAACCCCGTCGTCCACCGGGAGGCCGAGAGACCCCGACTCCTGCCATCTTTGCGGTTTACCCTATGGTATTCCTTTAGTTAAAGTAATACCAAAGTGTTTTTGGAAGTAAAATTATTCTTTTTTTTTTTTTTTTTTTTCCATAGGGTAAACCACCAAAGATGGCAGGAGTCAGAATCTCATCCAATGGCTGATAATTGGGCTAATCCCCCTCACAGATGGTCTCCGGAACCCCGCTCTTTGGTCTTTGGGTGTCGCGGGGTTCCTCCGATCTCCGGGGTATAAACGTCCCCCTCATACATCGCTCCAGGCCCCCTAAATAGGAAAATAATTTTTTTATTTTCAAAAAAAAAAAAAAAAAAAAAACCCTCATTAAATTTTCCGCTCTCTAGTATATATATATATATATATATATATATATATATATATATATATATATATATATATATATATATATATATATATATATATATGTTATTTATCTATATATATATATATATATATATATATATATATATATATATATATATATATATATATATATATATGACGTCTCTGCAAACTTTATGTGCATATATCAAATTTAAAATAAAAAAAAAAGCTTAAGCTTATTTATTTTCATAAGCCTACAGTGAAGCACAAAAAAAAAAAAAATATTTCTTTTTACATTTCGTTAATATTATTGTAAATTCAGAATCTTAAAATGCATTTATTTCACAGGTTTACCAACTTTACATAGCATAAATTATTTTGAGGAATGTGGTTTACTAAAGGTCCATAATAATAATAAAATAATAATAATAATAATAATAATAATAATAATAATAATAATAATAATAATAATAATAATAATAATAATAATAATAATAATAATAATAATAATAATAATAATAATAATAACAAAAAATACTTTATAAATAAATAAATACTGCATTTCAATAAATAAGTTAAAAAATAATTAAAAATTCCAAAAAAAATGTTTAAGATTTCTTTCACTGGACAATATAAAATGCTAAACTAAAGAAGTGGTCTTCCTTAATAATTAATTATTTAAATCTTTCTCTCTCTCTCTCTCTCTCTCTCTCTCTCTCTCTCTCTCTCTCTCTCTCTCTCTCTATATATATATATATATATATATATATATATATATATATATATATATATATATATATATATATATATATATATATATATATATATATATATATAAACTGAAAATTTTATATATATATATATATATATATATATAGGTGAAGGTTACCATAAAGGAAGGAAAAACTATAGACTTTAGAGAAAAGTTTATTTAGAAGAAAAAGTTTACTATATATATGTAGAAAAAAAAATATCTTTTTTCTTTTTTTCTTTTTTTTA
>JABUQX010142065.1:40000-42584 GCA_015478945.1 Trachelipus rathkii
TATTGATCTATTGATCTATTGATCTATTGATTCAAGTCATATTTTGTATAACATAACACAAAAACTTTTATTTATTTTGTTTTGTTTCTTTATACTTTTCGTTTTTTACTAAAAAATTTATTCCTTTTATGTTTATAACTTTAAAGCAGTAAATCAGTAAATCAGTAAATCAAACTGTCATCCATACCCTCCTACCCATCCGTGATCTATTGATCTATTGATCTATTGATCTATTGATCTATTGATTCAAGTCATATTTTGTATAACATATCTCAAAAACTTTTATTTATTTTGTTTTGTTTTCTTTAAACATTTTGTTTTTACTAAAAAATTTATTCTTTTTATGTTTATAACTTAAAAAATTGCATTTTACATACCCTAAAGCAGTAAATCAGTAAATCAGTTAATCAAACTACCCTCCAGTCACCCTCCTACCCATCCATGATCTATTGATCTATTGATCTATTGATCTATTGATCTATTGATTCATGTCATATTTTGTATAACATAACATAAAAACTTTTATTATTTTTATTTTTATTTCTTTAAAACTTTTTGTTTTTACTAAAAAATTTATTCTTTTTATGTTTATAACTTAAAAAATTTGCATTTTTACATACCCTAAAGCAGTAAATCAGTAAATCAGTAAATCAAACCACCCACCCCACCTTCCACCATTCTGTGATGTATATTGATCTATTGATCTATTGTTTCAAGTCACATTTCGAGTATGATTTTGGATAAGCATAACATAAAATCAAGTTCTTTATACACTGATCAACGAATATATGCTAACGTAACAAAGTTTTCACACTAATAAAGCAAACATAGCATCACCTGAACTAAAAATATAATGTACAACGATAAACCTAAAGCACCTTAAGCACGAATAAACTGATAACATTAACAAACCTCCACACTTAACAACAGTAAAGTAACTAACACAGCATACAAAAACGTAACCTATTCACACTTTTTCAAACATATCATTAACATATCAATGCTAATTTCACATTAACATGGTAATATTTAACAAAGATTTATCATATCCTAACCTAACTTGTGTAATGAACTAAGAATAAATGACACACACACACACACACACACACACACACACACACACACACACACACACACACACACACATACACACACATTACGCAATAGTAACACCTGAAATATTTTTAGGCTTATCTCTTTTTAGGCTCCGTCCCCTTTCAGAAAATATCAACTCGAAACATGAAAATGATTTTATGCAAGGGTTAATAAAAATAACTTTATTATTTACATTTTATTATTCAGAATATTTGTACATGGAAAAACATTAAACATTATACATTAGACATAGATAAGTATTTATAATATATTAAATGGAAATTAATG
Organism: Trachelipus rathkii; assembly: GCA_015478945.1. Lineage (NCBI taxonomy): Eukaryota > Metazoa > Arthropoda > Malacostraca > Isopoda > Trachelipodidae > Trachelipus > Trachelipus rathkii. The sequence goes on from JABUQX010142065.1 coordinate 41,384, forward strand.
TACCCTTATAACCATATGATGCAGTGCGACATGAATTTTTAATAAAGATTCGCTTATCGGTTGTGTGTTGGACCATTTTAGTACCAGCAACAATACTAACACCTCCATATTTCCCAGGCTGAAAAGTTATATTAGGCACACTATAACATAACCCTCCTCTTTTACTTCCGTGTAAATTAGCATTAGGATTCTGTGACTCGTCTATTCGTGCAGCTTTTTTATGAGGTAGGTCATCGTCTCGTACATCATCTTTATCAACATTATCAAATTGTATTTCATTCATTGCCTTCACTGTAACATCATGGTTTTTGATATCATTGTACAATGACTCATCGTGACCTATACTATTTTCAGAGCAACGATCATACGTTAACTTTAACAATTTTTCAAAATTAATAGTATCCTTTGTATCTTTATTGATTGTAAGACCTTTGGCTTTTACAATATATTTTATATTTCCATCTGCAGTTCTTATTCTAACAGCATAAGACTTAGGTCCAGTACACACAAAGGAATCGCCATATGCATCAGAACCGTAATCTGCTATTTCATCTGTTAGTTCACCTAAAAAGTTTCCTGTTTCAATAACTTCATCGTTTTCTCCAGCGACAAAAATACAAGAGTCTGTATCGCAGTACAACGCCCTTTGTTTGACTTTGTTAAGTAGCTCATATAATTTTATACGTGCATATGCAGTCGTAAACGATGCGATAGGAATATTTGTAGCAGTTGACGTGCGTTCGGCTAGTGCATTTTTGACAACTGTTACAACATATTTACAGCCTATTGGAATAACGCTAGTGACTTCATTGTCACATTGATTGATTAGTTCCCATACTTGTTTATCACTAGTACATACTACATCTCCTCTTGTAGGCGTATTTTGTGCAAATTTTCCCCAAAGAGAATTGAGACATAATTTTGCAATGAACCGCATTCCAGGGTTTTTCTTGATATTGTTAATATCAAGTTCGACACCTTCCTTTTCTCTGAAAAGACGGACAAACTCTTTAAGTTTTTCCTCGAAATCAGGATCGTCTTCGTGAATATTATTTGGTGGTCCTGATGCCTCTGTTTTTATTTTTAAAAAGTGGTTCACATATCCTTCAAATAAAAACTCCTTCTCTTTAAACGACCAAACTTCAAATATTTTAATTATTTCGTACCCCATCTCTAATGCTAACTGAATTTCAGGTGTTGT
>JABUQX010142066.1:7500-14460 GCA_015478945.1 Trachelipus rathkii
GGGGTTGAACAGGAAACAGAGATAAGAAGGTGATCATAAGGACCCAGAGGAGGAAAGAGTTTTAAAAGTTTTAGCAACCTCCATTGACAGAGTAGGGTTTGCTGTCAGAATGCACAAACACTTGAGTTTCGGTTAAAAATAAGACATGAGGTTTAGAGGAGGAGAGGTGATGTCCAACATAGTAGAAATTAGTGAAAAGGCCGAAAAGGTTGCAGAAATTAATGAAGAAAGAAGACCGTTCATCACAAGAGGCAGGCATTTCTGTGACTACACGAAGCTCATAATCGAAGACCGTCAACTCCCAAGTGGTGATGGGGGAGGCCTGGAGGAACAAATTAAGGGAAATTTTTGGAAACCGCCCATCTTGGCTTCTCCGAGACTAATCGTGTGGTTGCCATTTTTGATTTTTTTTAAAGGAAGTGTTGTCTGTAATAGTGTTTTATGGTGTGTGATAAAGGAGAGCCTACTCCAGTGTAAGAAGAATGTGGATATGAGTGCGAAGGGGGACAATCAGTGGGGTTTGGAGTGTCTTGTGATGTGCCCCAACACTCCATATATGCCCAATGTGGGGTAATCTCATCGCTTCGGATGTGCTACATGCTTATTTCCAATATATATATATATATATATATATATATATATATATATATATATATATATATATATATATATATAAATTATATATATATATATATATATATATATATATATATATATATATATATATATATATATATATATATATATATATATATATATATACTCTTTATAATATATATCTATATATATAAGGGTTGTTTGATTTAAACCAAATGGTTTAAACCAACATGGTGTTTTTAATCAACTAAAGAACTTTGTTTTTTTTTTTTTTTTTTCGCTTTTCTAATAAAAATGTAATAAAAAAAGTGTTCTAAATAAAAGCATATGGACTAATACATCTTAATTATATATTTAGATAGGAAATAAATGGGAGGAAAATATATGTAAATCAATTTTTAAAAATTTTTTAACCTCAAAATAAGTTAACAATTTTAATTATTTTTTATTTGAGTTAGAAAATTGCCATTAAGATGTTAAAATTAATAAACATTTTTAGGATTAGTTACAAAGTTATATTTGAGAGGGAGGAATTCTTCAAACAGTTTATCTTTCCCAAACTTTTTATATATTACAAATACAGTACACATTTATCATTTATATTTTTTCATAATTTCAAATTGCTGATTTAAAAAACTTAGTGTTAATAGTATGGAAGAAATTTATTTGCCTATGTATATATATATATAATAATAATAATAATAATAATATATATATATAATAATAATAATAATAATATATGTAATATATAATATAATAATATATATGTAATATATATATAATAATAATATATAATAATAATATGTAATAATAATAATAATAATCTATATAATATATATGTAATAATAACAATAATAATAATAATAATAATAATAATAATAATAATAATAATAATAATAATAATAATAATAATAATAATAATAATAATAATAATATAATATAATTATAATAATATTAAATAATTTTTATATATATATATATATATATATATATATATATATATATCCTCCAGTGGGTAAAGGTCAGAGGCTTATAAAATTGCATCGGTTTTTAAAAAATTGAAAACCAGGACCAAATTAAAACTGACATTCGCCGATAGCAGCGTTTGAAATTGTCCAAATCAAAGGAAGTTGGGAAAGTAGATAAATGGAGTGTGTTCCAAACTTTTCCAGTGGAGTACATGCAAGATTGAGCATAGCAGGTAAGTGTGGGTCAAAGAGTTGGACAGAGAAAACATGAGACTTTCTGAATTACGAGTCGCAGGAACTCTCCTCGAAGAAACAGGTACATGACGGGAAAATTCAAAAGAACAATGTAAATTTAATTAATTGTAAAAACATTAGAATAAGGAGAGTAGTAGTAATAGGACCAGTCCCGCACCAACCTATTTCGATATGAATGAATAGAGATATATTAGGCTTAGGGGGATAATTGATAGCCCGAAGGGCTATCAATTCGACAAGCAGACAAAACCGAAGGTTTTGTCTATGTTTGTCTATGTTTGTTTATGTTTGTTTGTGTTTGTTTGTGTTTGTTTGTGTTTGTTTGTATTTATTATTTTTATTATTACATCGAAGGTTCGTTTTCCCGGAGGGAAAACGAATCTGAGTTGAAAATCATCCTCAACATATGCATTTCTGAATCCGACTCCGGCTCCAAAAACTCCGACTCCGACTCCGACTCCGACTCCGGCTCAGCTTCTGAGTTTAGTTCATCCTCCGGGTCCGGGCGCGGTTCCGACATCAGCTTCAGTGTGTATGTTTATTATTATTATTATTATTGTGTGTGTGTGTGTGTGTGTGTGTGTATTATTATTATTATTATTATTTATTATTATTATTATTATTATTGGCCCATGTTATTTTTTCCACCGGTTTCTTCTTCGCATCCAGTTTCTGAGTTCGATATATATCTACATAGGTTAGAGTAATAAACAGTCGTATAGCAACAATATTGGTGTCCTTATAAGGGTTATCGAGGTCGTAGAGTTCGAATATGATAGTTATAAGACCGTATAGGGTGTCTAGGATCCCCCAGAAGGGATCCCACCCCAAACATTAAATATTGATGTAGTAAGCTGAAACTTGATATACAACCTTTTTAGGTTGTATCTTAGGTGTATACGGGGTAAAATGACCGATTTGACCAAATTCGGGGACCAGCCCCACCAAATCTGAAATATTGACATAGAATGATGAAACTCGGTATACAACCTTCTGAGGATGTATCTTAGATGTATCCGGGGGGGTAAAATGACCGATTTGACCAAATTTGGGGGACCAGCCCCCAAATCTGAAATATTGACATAGAACAACGAAACTTGATATACAGCCTTTTTAGGTTGTATCTTAGATGTATCCAGGGTAAAATGACCGATTTGACCAAATTCGGGGACCAGCCCCACCAAATCTGAAATATTGACACAGAATGATGAAACTCGGTATACAACCTTCTGAGGATGTATCTTAGATGACCCCAGGGTAAGTAAAATGACTGTGGGTGCCCCAGACGGGGTACTCACCCCAAAATCTGAAATATTGACATAGACCAACGAAACTTGATATACAGCCTTTTTAGGTTGTATCTTAGATGTATCCGGGGTAAAATGACCGATTTGGCCAAATTCGGGGACCAGCCCCACAAAACTGAAATATTGACATAGAATGATGAAACTCGGTATACAACCTTCTGAGGATGTATCTTAGATGACCCCGGGTGTAAAATGACTGTGGGTGCCCCAGACGGGGTACTCACCCCAAAATCTGAAATATTGACATAGAACAACGAAACTTGATATACAACCTTTTTAGGTTGTATCTTAGATGTATCCGGGGTAAAATGACCGATTTGACCAAATTCGGGGACCAGCCCCACAAAACTGAAATATTGACCTAGAACGATGAAACTCGGGATATACCCTTCATATCTAGTACCCATATCATATATGGGTTAAATATCCGTTCACATCCCAAAGGGGGGTCACCAACCCCACAAAACTGAAATATTGGCGTAGAACAACGAAACTTGGTATACATCTTTCTTATGATGTATCCTCGATACAGAAAACAAAAAAAGAAAAAAAAATTTAAAAAAAAAAAAAAAAAAAAATTAAAAAAAAAATTTTTTTAAATTAAAAAAATTTTTAAAAATTTAAAAAATTTTTAAAAAATTTAAAAATTTAAAAATTTTTAAAAAATTTAAAAAAATTAAAAAACAAAATTAAACATTTTTTATTCTTTTTAAGTTTATAACTTAAAAAATTTACGTTTTTTATATAAATCAAACACCCTCTAGAGCCTCTGGAGCCTCGTGAGCCTCCTCCCCTCCCTCCTCACCCTCCTCCACCTCACGCCCCTCCCCATCTATGATCTAGTGATTCATGTCATATTCTATAACATATCACACAACATTTATATTTATTTTGTTTTATATGCTTTAAACAGTTTGTTTTTACTAAATTTTACGCTTTTCATATTTATAACTTAAGAAATTTGGGTTTTTACATACCCTAAACCTGTAAATCAGTAAATCAAACCACCCACCCCTCCCCCATCCCTGACCAAATCCTGGATATTTATACATTAGCATAGTAATATTTAACAAAATTTTATCATAACCTTGTCTAATTATCATACTGATCAATGAATATATGCTAACGTAACAAAGATCCATACTTAACAACAATAAAGTAACTAACATTGAGTGCAGAACGGAACCTACTTACACTTTTTTCTAACATATCACTGATATTTTACATTAACATAGTAATATTTAACAAAATTTTATCATAACCTTGTCTAAATATCATACTGATCATTGAATATATGCTAACGTAACAAAGTTTTCACATCAATAAAGCAAACATAGCATCACCTGAACTACGAATATAACGTACATTCACAAACCTAACACATCTTAAACATGAATAAACAGTTAACATTAACAAGCTTTCATACTTAACAACAGTAAAGTAACTAACATTGAGCGCAGAACGTAACCTACTTACACTTTTTCTAACATATCACTGATGTTTTTACATTAACATAGTAACATTTAACAAAAATTATCACAACCTTGTGTAAGTATCTTACTGATCAATGAATATATGCTAACGTAACAAAGTTTTCATATTAATAAAGCAAACATAGGATCATATGAACTACGAATATAATGTACACTCACAATCCTAACACATCTTATACACGAATAAGCAGTCAACATTAACAAAGTTCAATACTTAACAACTGTGACATAACTAACATTTGCATACAATACGTAACTTATTCACACTTTTCCAAACATATCTCTAACATATCATTATTATTTTTGCACGAACATAGTAACATTTAACAAAAATTTATCACAATCTTGTGTAATTATCATACTGACCAACGAAAATACGCTAACGCAGCAAAGATTTCACATCAATAAAGCTAGCATATCATAACCTGATGTAACAATATAATGTATAACATCAAATCGAACATACCCTATGCCTGAATAAATCACTAAAATTAACAAAGTCCCACACTTAACAACAGTAAAGTAACTAACATAGCGCTCGAAAACGTAATCTATTCATACGTTTTCAAACATATCTCTAACATATCATTACTATTTTCGTATTAACACTGTAATATTTATCATCACCGTACCTAATTATCATACTGATCAACGAATATATGCCAACGTAACAAAGTTTTTGGCTTAACAAAGCTAACATATCATAGTCTGAACCAAGAATATAACATACACCGAAAAACCTAACATACCTTAAACACGAATAAACAGCTAACATTAACAAAGTTCAATACTTAACAACAGTGAAGTAACTAGCAAAACATATAGAACGTTGCCTTTCACATCTTTTTTTTTTCTTTTTGTTTTAAAAACTTTTATTTATTTTTAACTTTATTTCTTTAAAACTTTTTGTTTCAAAAAACTTTTAGCTATTTGTAAATTTATTTCTTTAAAACATTTTAGTTTTGTTTTTTAAAAAAAAAAAACTTTTAATTTTTAACTTTATTTCTTTAAAACTTTTTGTTTTTACTAAAATTTTTATTCTTTTTATGTTTATAACGTAAAAAAAAATTGTGTTTTTACATACCCTAAAACGGTAAATCACTGAATCAGTAAATCAAACCCCCTACCTCCCCCCTACCCGTCCCAACCCTGATCTATTGGGGTATTGATCTATTGATCTGTTGACTCCAGTCATATTTCGAGTATCATTTGGATAAACATAGCATAAAAATATGTTCTTTTTTATACTAACCCTCGAATATATGCTGACATAACAAAGTTTTTAGCTTAACAAAGCTAACATATCATAGTCTGAAGCAAGAATATAATGTATAACATCAACCCTAACATACCTTAAACACGAATAAACAACTAACATTAACAAAGTTCAATACTTAACAACAGTAAAGTAACTAGCAAAACATATAGAACGTTGCCTTTCACATCTTTTTTTCTTTTTGTTTTAAAAACTTTTATTTATTTTAACTTTATTTCTTTAAAACTTTTTGTTTTAAAAAACTTTTAGCTATTTTTAATTTTATTTCTTTAAAACTTTTAGTTTTTTTTTTTTTAAAAAACTTTTAATTTTTAACTTTATTTCTTTAAAACTTTTTGTTTTTACTAAAAATTTTATTCTTTTTATGTTTATAACGTAAAAAAATTTACATTTTTACATAAACTAAAACAGTAAAACAGTAAATAACAAAGTTTTCACATCAATAAAGCTAACATAACATAACCTGATGCAAGAATATAATGTATAACATCAAACCTAACAAAATACCATACTTGGCAACAGGAAAGTAACTGACGTTGCTTACAGCCCGTACCATATTCACACTTTTTTTCAAACAGATCTCTAACATATCACTATTATTTTACATTAACATAGTAACATTTAACAAAAATTTATCATAACATACTCGCCAACAAATATATGCTGACGTAACAAAGTTTTTCACATCAATAAAGCTAACATATCATATCATGAACTAGAATATAACGCACAATGACAAACCCTAACATACCTTATGATCGAATAAATGACTAACATTAACAAAGTTTCATACTTAACAACACTAAAGTAACTAACAATGCATACAGAACGAACATGTACGAAGCTGATGTGGTTCCTGTTTCACTAGAGTTATCAAATACAAATCGAGAAATTGTTCAAACTCCTCCCACTTTTCGAAATATTACGCAATACCTATGATTCTTGTTGGTTCGTTTTCGAAACATTACACAATACCTATGATTCTTGTTTGGTTTCGTACCTCCTAACATAATAACGATTAATCTTACACTAACATAGTAACATTTAGCAAAAATTTATCACAA
>JABUQX010142067.1:0-10000 GCA_015478945.1 Trachelipus rathkii
TTAATGACTTGAATCTTGTTCCCGAATTTCAAAATACTGTGGGCACAGTGAAAGAAGTTATAAGATTTTTTTGAAAGCCCATTGCGTAGGAAACTGATAATGAATATACCAATGCTATACGAAACAAGATGGTCCTCAAAAAATACAAGTCCATCAAATTTTTTGAAAATTTCATTCACATTAAATCAGTTTGGAAACTTTGTCATCAGATTCAGAAGTAACTAAGGCCACAACAGCAGCAGCATTCAACTTTCGTCAGCAAAAGGAACTCATAAATTCATTATTTGCTTAGTTATCATGATAAGTATTCCTCTTACTTTGAGACCCAATCACGAACATTCTTCAAACCAGGGTTGGGGATTTTTGATTTTTAGAAAAAAATCAAATTTTTGATTTTGATTTTATTGATTTTTTGATTTTTTGATTTTTGATTTTTGATTTTCAGATTCGATCGTGACGTCACGCGATATATAATTTGTCATATGCTACTCTGCCTCATATATGTATATATATATATATATATATATAACTATATATATATGTATATATATATATATATATATACTATATATATATATCTTACATATCACTATCTTATATCTATATGAACAGTAAAGAAGACTTAAAGATCAATAGAACGACCAAATTAAACTCTAAAAGTAAGAAGGTAGGTAAGAATAATTTTAATAATTAATTGGGTAATGAATGTGTTCTTGTTGAAACCATATGGTTTACACAGGCTTTATTATTGAAAGTGCCAGCAATAATTAATTTAAGAATAATAATAAAAGGCACATTGGCCCCTCTAGAATGTCCCCAGTCAATCCGTATAATTAATAAACCGGAATAATAATTCAGACGCATTGTTATCTAGACATTAGTAACCCATAATTGACAATTAATAATTCAAAATAATAATTTAAAAGCTGGTGACCCCACTAGAATGTTAGAGATCAGCTCATAAATTAATAAGAGTAATACTTGAAGCCATAGCGATTATTTTAGACTAAATCCAGTCAATAAACAAAAATTAATAATTAGGAAGCAGCATTGACCCTCTAGATATACAATTAAATATAATAAAATAAATAAATAAAGATAATATAAAAACAGCATGAGACTAATCTAGGCTTTGTCTGATGTAATAATAAATTAATAATTAAAATAATAGTAAGAAGCCACTGCATTAACCTCTCTGGAATGTCCCAGTCAACTCATAATAAATATATATATTTATTAAAAATGAGTATGAATACTTAAGAAAGCGTATCTTGATATAAGAAATATAAAATTCTAAATAAGCTTAGGTTGTTAAATTTTGGAATAGTCTGCCACAGGAGGTTGTTGAGTGTGACTCGATTGCAACATTTAAGAAAAGGGTTGGATAGGTATGGATGGTTCTAGATTACATCTCATATATTACTAATTTAGACAAGGAAGCTTGAAATTGGCGAGAGTTTTGAAGTTACAGTGGTTATTATAATGTCTGGACTGCGCTGCGACCTCTAACAAATTTATTAATACGCTGAATGGATTTTGGTATCATATATATCATTCGTTTTGGCCAGCTGGCTTCGGTATTTTGATTACGTAGTTACGTGGTGATAAAGCTCAAAGTGCTTTGTGATTTGCGCCATGACACATGTTATTTGTTAGTGGTTTGACTGGGACGAGTCTCGACAGGCCCATGTGGCTTTTTATTATCTCTACATTTCTAATGTTCTAAGCACCATCATTACCATACAAGCCAAAAATTAATAATTGAGGAGCCGCATTATTTCTAAAGAATATCGTCCAACCCTTGGCAAGAATTCATCAAATTAAAAATAAATTTTTAATAATATTAATCATGGTAAGCCAGATGGTATTTTATAATTAAAAAACTACATAGGCATACGGAGCGACCCGTCAAAACCAGCAAAAAATTAATAAAACTTTCCTCCATATGGATTTTTGGCCTATCTAGACTGTTATAGTCAACCTACAACAATTAATAATTAAGAATAGGTGGTAGCTGGTGTATTGACTAGATAGGCCCATGCGGCTTCTGGATTATTATTCTTATTATTAGTATTATTAATTGACTGGAACATTAAAATGCGACTTCATAATTATTATTCTTAATTATTAGTAATGACGGTGACTTCAGGAACAATCTAAGTAGTTTCATGTGGCTTCTTAATTATAAATACTATTCTACTAATTACATTTATTATTATTAAAAATTATTTTTAATTCTTAATTTTATGGAGTTGACTACGGACTCTCAGAGAGGAAGCTGTGCAGCTTCTCAATGTCTGTTTTGGTCGACTGGGACAGTCTAAAAGAACGACAGTGCGGTTTCTTAAATATTATTCTCATTTAACCATGGGTTGGCTGGGACATTCTAGAGGATCAATGTGGCTTAATTAAAATTTTTAAATATTAATTATTATTGGTTGACTGGGACAGTCTAGATAGGCCCATGCAGCTTTAAGTATTATTCTTATTATTTATTATGGGTTGACTAGGACATTTTAGAAGGGCCAATGCGGCTACTTAATTATTTAGATTTCTGAAGTTACAAAGAGTAGCCAAAAAAGGACCATGCAAAGCTGTAGTGAAATTCTTATTTATTATGGGTTGACTGGAACATTCTAGAGGGTTAGCCACAGCTGCCGCTATTATTCACCAAGACAACCATTAGAAACCATCGCCTCCCAAATATTCAGTCTCGTATCAGAGCATAACAGAAACCTCACTCCAGTTACTGTCCCAATAATAATAAAGACAATAATTAAAGAGCACCGCATTGACCGCCTAGATTATACCATCCCATGGACTAACCATCTCAGAATGGCAGCGCATAGCATATGTATAAGTATATCATATATATATGCTCTTTATAAAAATAATATGTAATAATATATAATAATAACTAACTTAATATATAATAATAACATAATAACATAAATATATAATAACATAATATATATATAAGCAATAACATATATAATTGTGGTAAAATAAACTGAATTAAGAGGCCGCATTGACTCTGAATGTCACTCAATCATAATAGGCTATAGATAATATGAAACGCATGAGTCCTTTTTTTAGTTGCCCAGTCAATATTAATAAAATATTAGTAAAATGCAGCCTTTAAATCTTGGAAAATCAATTACAGTAAACTCATAGTAAATATCAATAATGATAAAAGATAATACTTAAGGAAGCCGCATGAAACTATCTAGACAACTTCGCTATTGCTTATCCTCAAAGGCAAAATCTAACTCACCGTTGCTTTTGTTGCGCCCTCTTCAGCATATCTATGTCTTTTCTAATAGGGGTGCTAAAATGTAGACAATATTCAAATACTGGCTAACATATTATACGACATTATGAAAAACCAAATCTATATGACATTAGTCTGCATCGGCATTAATTTTCAGAGATTTTAACTCAGGCCCCTAGCTCTGGGTTCAATATCTTACAATGGAAACATGAAACAGCAGCACTAAAGAATGTTACAAACTTACGGGTACAATGGCAATAGTTTGTTGAAAATTGAAAAATATATATTAAAAGCATGCATAATATATATAGTTTTATTTTTATTTTTTTATTTCTATTGAAGCTAAATCAAAGCTATAAAAATATGTAAAAAAAAATACTTGAAAAATTAAAAGTGATCAAAGAGTCAACTCGAAGGATTAAATAAACTTGAACATCAAGAGTGAGGTCTAAAAAAGTCAAGTAAAAAATCAATTGATTTTTTTATTTGATTTTTCGTGCCATCTCAAACCTGCTTCAAACTAAAACTATCAATCTGGAAAAGGTTCACAGTCGTTGGAAAGGTGTTAGAAATAGTAAAAAACAATAGAGACGAAAACATGTCGCGTCTGGCTTTCAAGGAACTTTTTACCAGTCTTAGAAACTTTCACAGAAATTTTTTTTTATAAATTCTCAACGGAACAATTGATCAAACAAATGCAAAGACCTAGCTTTTCATGTAGTTCTGTGGAGGATTATTCAGAGTTTCTCTATTTATACCATACCTAGATTCACCGATTTTCATCTCTGCATATCAGATTTTCGGACGACAACAAAATACCAACATTTATCTGTATTTTACACCCCTCTAGAATTAAAAATTTGACCATATCTGAATAAAACAGAAAAATTGAATCAATTCAAACATATACAATATTGAAAACTGGACAGGTGAAGCAGAACGATGGAGGTTCGATGTTTGAAAGCAATCAGATGGGGGACCAAGGGTTAGATAATGCTAAGACGAAAATGTGTGCCTATATTTGATCTAAAACATTGCGCTTTTTTCCCTGTTGATTTACAAGCAATTAAAATTCAGCCTAACACTTTACCAACGACTTTGTGGAGAAGATCATTCAACACTTTGAAAAGAATTGGCTTTTAACGGCTAAGGTACTAACCATTTCTGAAGATCGATTAAATGGATTATGTTTGCTCAGTATTCACAGAAAAAAGTTTTGAAAAAAAAACACAAGCTAATTATCATCATCAAAAGAATTTGGAAAAGAAAGAAGAAGAATTAAATTTTGTTCAAAACTTTGTATTAAAAATGAAATAAGCAATAAATTTAGTTTATTTAGAAGTGATTACTCAACCAAATCCAAATATTTTTCGCAGTACTTTTTATAGTTAATTTTACTTGTGATTAAAGTAGCAAAAAAAAAAAAAGGTCATATATATATTCTTACGAGTCTTTCAAATTTAATTTCTGACTGACAGTGAATTAAGCATTCAATATTAGACATTTATTATAAAATAGAAATTTGGATTCAAATTTTTAAATACAGTGCCGTCGGTGCGTAAACGTCGAAGATGGTTCGAAGAACAAAAGAAAAACGCCAAAATAACCTTGTAAGTACTCATTATATATATATATATATATACTTTATAGCATATTTAAGTAAATATCTATTTAGATTCACTCTCTTTATCCTCACAAACCTAATATCTAAAGAGAGATATATAACTATATATATATATATATATATATATAATACTCCTATGCTGTATGCTATATTATACATGTCTTTGATAGATATATATATGTATATATATATATAATAGCATGTTATATAACATATATAAATAATATATGTATCATATCTTCAACATATATATCATCATAACTTAATAATAATAATCAACGTAGAAATATATGTAAAAATAATAACATATATATATGTATATCTAATAATCTGTGTATGTAATATAACACTATTAATAACTAATACCATCATAATAATTAATATTCTTCAATGAGTTCGGTTAAAAGATCAGGCTTCATGGATTTCGTCCTGCTTAGGAAGCCCATGTATGTGTAATAATATATATATGTAATAATATGTATAACAACATGACAATTTGAAAAATATATCTGTAAATCAATACATCGATATTTTCTTTCATATAGTAAATTTTTTTAAATTTCATATATATATATATATATACAAAATAATTAAAAATATTGAAATTGGCACAATAAAGAAAATACTTGAAAGAACATTGTTTTTCTTATCGAAAATTTTCCCCCCTATAAACGGAGTCATCCTTATAAATGTATATATGTGTTTATATCTCCAAGTATATACTCATAATATTTAAGAATATCTTTAATATATAATAAAATCATATCTGTACATACATATATATATAATATAAATATATAACAACAATAATATATATAACATATATCTTCTTTATATATATATATATATATATATATATATATCTTTATATCTCTGCATATATCTTTACTATATATCATATAATGCTCCATATGTTCTGTATGTGTGAGAAAGTTAAAATTGACAATGGCTAGTAGGGGGAAAAAAAAATGTTTTATATAATTCTTTGCTGTACCAACATATGATTCTCATAATTGCATTACTGAAAAAAAATAAAGAATAAAATACTTGTCATAAAGTGTCCAAAAACGGAACAACTCATAATTTGTAATTGAGTGAGTAAGAATGTGTCGTTGGAATGCACATTTTATGTTTGTACTATGGTTAACTTCCAAGAGATTTCGCTCTAGATTTACACGTATCAATTGTTGACATCATTCAACAAAACAAAGGGATGAGAGCACATATGATTTGAGTTGGAATATTTTGTGGAGTGGAGTTATGATAGGAAATATAATATAAAGCATAATAAAATATTGATTATCTAGTATTAACAGGGAAAATTATACCTGAGCTATGTATATAAATACAAATATACTGAACTCCTTTTATTTAAAAAGAAATATGAATGATAGTGGTCACCATGCCTATCCAATTATACAATTAGTATATATACATACTTAACATATACTTACCATATGTATATATATCTTTACTTCTAACAACCAACAATAACCATACATATATCTTATATACCTCTTTCTTTACTATCATCATATATATATATCTCTCTTTCCTCTCTATATACATAATATATATGTATATATACCGGGTAAGTATACCCTTACCAGGGACTTCCACATATTTTCTGAATAAATTCTAAATAAAATCAATATATGGATATAGCATATATATTAATAATAATAATAAATAATAATAATTTATATATATAATATATAATAATAATATATATATAATATAATGGTATTATTCTACATTTGAATCAGTATATATTTTCTGAAAAATTTTTCTAAGTTCAAAAGTGGACTTAAGTTTTATTTTTAAGAAAGAATTGTTTAGTGGCTAGCTACTGGCAGTTCAGAAGCTTGCACTAGGCCTAACCAAAGCACTTTCTGCTAAAAAAGCACGTTTTACTGGAATACGGCAAGGTGCTTTCACTCCCAAATTGAGGGCGTTCTTGGGATTTCATTTTCGATGAAAAATCAATATAGACATTCTTTCAGTTTGAGGTTTGTTGCATTTATAGCACAGACCTAAACCTATGAGGCTATTAATTCTGAATTTTGGTGTTGTAATTTGCCATATTATATATATATATATATATATATATATATACTTTTTATATATATCATATATATATATATATATATATATGCCTATATACATTCTTCCAAATGACGTCACAACAACGAATAAAAAATAGAGAAATAAAATTTCGAATTTCAGAGCCACATAAATTATATTTCATAGATTTTTAAGGAAATAACGCAGGTAATATATTTAGAAGATAAAATAGTGGTTGCGAAAACTTAAAACATTAAAAAAAAATATTTTTTTTACAATTTCATGTGATGTCAAAACTCAGAACGTTAGAACGAAAAATAGCAACCTTGCGGATGGAAGAAAAATTCTCGATTTCGCTAGGAAATTTTCTTCCGTTTGAAAGAATATTGACAAATCAAATGGGAAAGTGAAGAACTTCTTCGTTTAGAAGAATTCTTGCCAAATCAAAACGCCTTTAACTTTTCTGAACTTAGAAATTTTTTAAACTTAGAAAATTTTTCAAAATATATACTGATTCAAATTTAGATATTTACCAATAATAATATAAGTAATATATATATATATATATATATATATATATATATGCTGCTATATATATATATATATATATATATATATATATATATATATATATATATATATATATATATATATATATATATATATAGGACAAACTAAAGATGTCTGACCGAGAAAAAATTGGCTATGTTCCCAAAAATGATATATTCCAAGATATTTGATATGATATATGCGACTGTACCTATGCAAATTTCCCATTCAAATACTTCTATTTAGATCCAGTATTTTCTTCACTATTTGTTTAAGAACTTGACAATGTCTGTCAGGTGCACTGAATTTTAAAAAATATGAATATTTATAAATTTTGGGAACTAAAGCAGAACTGAGTTTAAATTAATATTTATTATATTTTAAGAATTTTATCATATATATATATATAACATATATATATATATATATATCAACTTTTATATGGGATATACTATATATTATATATATATATATTTTATATATATACCCGATATATATATATGCTAATATATATACATATATCTTTAACTAATAATATATATATATATATATATATAATATATGTATATGTATCACTCTAGCCAACTCCATATATATACTATATATGAACTAGTAATATATACTTTCGCCACAGTGAATGATGTTTTATCTATTTTCTTATTTTGTAGGTCAAATATAAAAAGATTTCAAAGATGGCAGATTTGAACATTTCCTGGAAGTACAAAAGGAGGTATCCATAAGTCTTGGGGTTGTGTTATTAAACTTAAGCCAACTGTGCAATTGCTGCCAGTTCAGCATCTGGTTGGGTGCTCCCGTTCTGGCAACGACCCAATCATCTAGGTTAGGTCTAGGTTGGAAACTACAATCCATCTAGGTTAGATTAGGTTTTTGGACAGCGACAATCTGTGTCTAAATAGGTTGTACTGTACAGCTTTAAGTCTAGG
Source organism: Trachelipus rathkii (assembly GCA_015478945.1). Lineage (NCBI taxonomy): Eukaryota > Metazoa > Arthropoda > Malacostraca > Isopoda > Trachelipodidae > Trachelipus > Trachelipus rathkii. The sequence continues at coordinate 8,453 of JABUQX010142067.1, forward strand.
TTAAGATTAAAAAAAAAATGTGGAGTATTAATATAGTCACTGTGAGTCCAATTAATATTAACCTTTGGGTTGTCAATGAGGTTTGTTTCATCAGGTTTTGTGGAGGAACATTCTCTAAGGTGATTTGAAGGTTATTGAAGAACTCCTGTACGATCTCCTCGCTTACAGCTGCTCTTTCTGCTTATGTTTTGACAAACACGCCTTGTCAAAATTTTCCATTCTCTTAAAAAAAAAACTAACCCACTCAATTCCCGGCCTGTTGTCATTGAATACTGGAATGTTCCTACCGCTATTGTCATGGTAGTATTTGACTAAGTCTTGTAGATGTTGAATGTCGAAAGCCAACCCGAAATTCCCCAAGGTTGCTAGGTGATGCGAGGTCAAACTCCTCAGTTCTGAGGAGAACAGTCTTCTTACCCATTTTTCTGGGGTATTGTGATCGACCTGACAAGCGAGCTTGTTTTGATGAATGCAGGATGTTATAGCACCGTTCAGCCTCCCATATCAATGTGCCATTTTTAACATCGACTAATGCCCTCGCCATACCCTGATGGTATATATGGTAGAATTCTGAAAGAGGGTAGTACCAGCATTGCAAAGGCACTGTATTTGATTTTTAAGTGATCTATAACATTTGGTGAGGTACCAGATGACTGGAAAACAGCATATGTTGTGCCTATTTATAAGAAAGGTAGTAAGGAAGATTTGGGAAATTATAGGCCAGTTAGCTTAACATCTCTGGTGGTAAAGGTTCTGGAAAAGTTAATGAAAGGTTATATAAATATTTAGAAGATAAAAGGTTTGTATGACTCCCAGCACGGTTCAGAAAGGGTAGGTCATGTCAGACAAACCTTTTAGAATTTATGGAATACATTGCTGACTGCATTGACAGAGGAGATCCAGTTGATATTGTATATTTAGACTTTAGCAAAGCTTTTGATAAGGTTCCCCACATAAGGCTGATGAAGAAGTTATTGCAATGTGGTATAGGTGGAAGTGGTACATGGTTGGATTAAAGAGTGGTTGTGGAATAGAAAACAGTTTGTACAACTAAATAACCAGGCAATAAATCATCATAGGAAATAGTGAAAGTGGTGTCCCACAGGGTTCAGTGGGGCCACTATTGTTTCTCATATATATAAATGATTTAGACCAGGGACTTAAATGCAAGGTTTCTAAGTTTGCAGATGATACCAAAGTGGCCACCACAGTTAGGAATAGTGAAGGATGTATAAAGATTCAAAATGATCTGGATAAACTTCTTGGGTGGGCAGATAAGTGGCAAATGAATTTTAATAGTAAAAAGTGTAAGTTCTTCACCTAGGTTACTCAAATAAAAGTTTTAACTACGATATGAATGGGGATTGGCTTGAGTCTGTGGACCAAGAAAAAGATTTAGGTGTGATTATAAGCAGTAATTTGAAAGTAGCTAATCAGTGTTTGGAAGCTAGGAATAAAGCTAATAAGATGCTGGGCATAATAAATCGCAATGTTGTTTACAAGAGCAAGGAAGTTATAAGTAAACTGTATAATAGCTATGTTAGGCCA
>JABUQX010142067.1:17500-27500 GCA_015478945.1 Trachelipus rathkii
AATATATTACTGTAAATAAACAACCAACAGTTATCATATAAACGTTATGTAATAAAATATCCAATTAATATTTATTATTAAGGATAATAAATATTAATTAAAATATATTGAATAAAATATTTAAAACTTTCAAAAATATTATCAACAGAAACTTGCAATATTTACCATCTCAAATAAACCTATCTTATTCATTTTTAAACTCCAACTCATCTTTAAATATACAAAACAAGAATTTTCATTTTTTTCTTTTGCTGCCTTAGAATGGATTTAAATCAAAACAGAATCAAATTTCTGTTATTTTCAAAATCCTATTCAAATCTACAATCGTACATCATTGCAACTCATGTCTTTCTATGCAAACATCCTTTTTCTGTCCTATTCTAACGACCAGAATCTATTCAATTCAATTTCTTTGTGCGCCATGCTGGCAAGATCGCTACTCATACTGAGTTTTATTCAATCTCTTTACCAACAACGATTTTAGTGCACAATTTCGTTCATCGTCCACAGCTACCTGGCTTTCCACTCTTCAGTTTTCTTCATCAATTACATTTTCTCTCTTTGGGAGGCTTATGTAACCTCTTTTTCATCCAGTATCATTCCTTTTAACAATTCTTGTACTAGACAGCTTTCAGTGTACTCTTATTATAGTGGGTTCTGGAACACCCTTCTTTTACTACCTTCACTGTACATTATTAACTTTTTCCGAGACTAGCTTGTATTTGAGACATTCAGCTGCCCTAGTCTGCGATTTATTTATTTTTTGTACATTGTTTTTTTATTTTTCATTTTCTTTATGGTGAAATCATGTGATCTTTACTCATTTTACCTTTTATAGTCTATATAAATATAATTTTGCAAATGATTTTATGCATATATTATTGATTAAATATTTGACTTTTTCAGCCCAACTTGCTTGCCACAGGTTCATAAAAGACTGTGAAATAATAGTGGGATATTAATGACATCTTCTCCAATGACTCCTGATTTTAAGGCAATACTTACTTTCTGATGACTCAACAGCTGAAGTTGCATGGAACAGAGTAAAACATATTTTATACAAGATTTTTAACGCCAAATTTTTTTTTTTTTTTTACATATTTTCAACTTTTTTAAGTTAACGACTTAATTTTTTTTTTTTTTATAAAGAGTAGACTTTCATATTATGAAACTCTTTAACTTATGTCTGGAAGATATCGTCGTATATGATCTTGGAAAAATGCCATCGCTCAAAATTGCAGAAATGTTATGAGTAGGTTTTCTTTTGTTGTTAAAAGTAAGCTGCGGATGATTTATTTATACCATTGTGCTTAAATATTTTATTCAATATTTTGTACTCATTATGAACAACCTGGGGACTGGAAAAAAATATTAATGCCAATATAGAATATGGGCTCTCACATTGAAGACTTTAACGCCAGCTTCAGTGCCTTGTCACCCAAAGTACTGGCAGGAAGGGGGGGACTAACAGGAACCTCCTGGTGGAGTTTGTGAAAGCTTTGGTCTAAATTGGTTTATATGGGTCAAATTGTTGAATGTAGGGTTTTCTTTTGCCAGAAGAGAATGATTGCTACTAAGTATATATATAACATATATATATATATATATATATATATATATATATATATATATATATATATATATATATATCTCTCACTGCATATATATATATATCTGCTGCTACTCTTGCTATATATATATATATATATATCAAGCACACGCTAGACACCTCAAAACAACAACCTGCACATTAGCAGACATAACATATATTCACTAAATTTACACCAGAAAGCTCCACTGGTCAACCCAAACGTCTAAACTCAACCATCTACCTATACATCATAAAAATACCAAGAATGTCAACAAACCAAACTACTCACTCCAGAAAAACACTACACAAACTACAAAAAGCATAATGGACTGGTTAATAATCTGCTATGAAACATTTTGCCATCTCCTAAATATCAATAACACATCAACACACAGCAAGCCCTTTAAAATTTACAACTTCTCTCTAATTCAAAAGAAGCAAACAGAAAAGCCATTTAGAGGATACATCCAAATATAGCCTTGCCTGAGGCAAACAACTAATCAAACAACGGAGCTCACTCAGAAGAGTATCACTCCAAACGACAACACAGATTAACGCTTAAGCACCCAAATCATAAACTTAGCAAACACACGCTAATAACTTTCAAATTGCCTCATCAAAAACAGCCAACACTGAATAACGCAGAATGTGATAATAAATATACTGAAAAGCCTCGGTAACAAACAAAACACCCTCACGAATCCATCAAAACCCAAACACACAAAACCCCCAATCCAATAAACAACACGACTTACGCAGGCATTCTCGCAATTCACTTTGCAAAGCAGAGTCAAACTCCACACACCTTCAAAGCAGGAAAATCATCAAAGCCCTCAAAAAAATAAAACTCAAACCGCAACGTATAGTAGAAATAACCACAACTTACCTAGAAAACATAACAAACTTAAAAACTCATCTGCAACTGGCCCAGACAACATCTCAAACAAACACCTCAAACACCTAAGCACTACAGCTTTAACTCAAATATATAATAAGTAGTAATAGGAAGCATGATCTTAACTCAGTAGGTAGTGGAGATAAAGGGTGATGCAATAACTTAAAAACAAAAACTTGGTTGGAATGTACACTAAAAGCTTGTGGTGGGGTTTCAAAAAATGTTTGGAATTATATAAGGAAAGAAAAAAGTACTAAAGATGCACTTTTGTGGAGGCTTTCATAAATGAAGATTTGGTGAGGAGGTGAATGCAGGGACTTAAAGGGAAAGATTAGAATAATGAATAGGGATGGTGCTTTCGTAACTACCTGAAAATAGAAGGAAGTGGATGGATGTGAGAGGAGTATGAAAGAAACACTTCGAAAATCTGTATAACGTTGGCAAATGAGTAAAGGTATTAGATGAATGTGTCTTCAGTTTGATAGTCACAAGATTAATAAGTATTTTGGAATGATGTCATTAGTAAGGAGGGGAGGTAATGGGTAGAGTGAGAAAAGTTGAAGAATGGTAAAATCTTCAGGTATAGATTAAATTACTGGTGAAATGATCAAGAACCGAGGCAGATGGTGATTAGTTGGATTTGGAAGTTTGTGTACCAGCGTTTACTCAGGAAATATGATTCGAGGGGATGGGACAGTAACAGTACCCTTATAAAGAGATGCAAGGAGATAAGAGTAACTTGGAATTAAAGGAGAATGGTTTGGCTCCAAGTGTTGTGAGTGAAAATATCTTGCTGATATTTTTGGTCAAAAGAGTGCGTCCAAGTGACTGAGGGATGATTGGTGAAGAACAAAGGTGCATTTAGAAGTGGGAGGATATGTGGGTCAAATCTTTACATTGTTTAAATGATTGAGAGAAATGAGAGGAAAATAATTATTAAAGGGTTTTACTGGATTTACAACGAGGCATATGGTAGGATTAATTGGGAAGCTCTATGGCAGGTGTTAGTGGTATGGTTATTTGATGTGGTGAAACTAATAATCAGGTATGTATGTTGATGGTATTAAACTCTGAATATAATCAAAGGTATGTATGACAAATAAGTGAAACGTTTTGTAAGAATAAAATGGTGTCGAAGTGATTGGTTAACATTAATAGCAGAGTGAGGCAGGGATGTGTTGTCTCTCCTTGGTTATTCAATTTGTATGGATGGGGTTATGAAAAATTAGAGGTGGGGTTGGCGGCAGGAGATGGTGTTGAATGATGGAGAATAGAGAGAGTGGAGGGTTTTACCACTGTTATATCTACGGACGATTTGGCTTTGTGCTGGAATATGGAGGTTTAAGCTGGTGAAGATTGGCAGGATGTAAGGAGGGGTTTAGTAAACATAGATAAAAGTAAAGTTATGGATTTGTACGAGTGAGGAGAGTCCTCAGTGTGAAGTTATATTGGTGGTGAGCAGCTGGAACAGTGTCTGATTTTAAATATTTGGATATGTTGGATGAAAAGGGAACGAGATGATGCAGGTGTGTGCAGGAAAGTTTGTGAATGTACGGAAGGTGGCTGGATGCAATTAAATCGTTGGTGGATGTAAAGGGACTAAGTCTTAAGTGCAATAGTCTTGTATGAGGGTATGTTGTTACCTATGTTGATGTATAGTGAGTGAGACTATGGTCTGAATAAGAGGTATAAGTATAGATCTAAAGTTCTGTGTTCAGATGGACAATCTTAGGGCGTGTTAGGTGTGAGAAAAATTGATAAAATGAGGAATGAACGTATTAGATATTTGTGTGGTGTGAAGAGGGATAAATAAGAATAAATGACAGGAGTACATTGAGATGGTTTATCATGTGGAAAAAGGAGATGGATGATAGTCAGGTTTAGGCCGATGTATAGTGTAAGTGTGTTGGCAATCAATGATTTGGAGACAACGGAAGAAAAAAGTGGATTGAGTCAGTAAGTAAAGCCTGGAGGAGATCAATGTGAGTTTGGGGGGCGAAAAGAAAGGTGCATAAAAGGAGTGATTGGCAGGATTTTGTGAGGGGGCATGGTTGTGGCCCACATGGGCCAAGGGATGAACCCTGCGAGATGCCATAGTGATGGCCCGTCGCGGTCCCGTTAAGCTCTAGGATGGATTTTTATGACTGCGACGAGTTCTACTAGTAGGTATAAAAAGTGGGCGGTAAGGCTCGGCTTTTCTTTTCGACTTGCGTCATGTTCTTCTACTACTTTTCTGTTTCCGGTGAATGATTACACACCTTACCCCAGTCTTGGGAAAGAAGGTAATGAATGGTATTGATATATATATATATATACTATATATATATATATATATATATATATATATATATATATATATATATATATATATATTTCTTTATATATATATATATATATATATATATATATATATATATATATATATATATATATATATCAGAGAAGTGAGCATTCCGCAATTTAAGTCCGCAATTCTGCATACCAAAATAAATTGCGTAATTGTGATTGCGATAATTTTTGAAAAGTAACGGAATTGCAGTGAGCAGGAATGCCTAAATAATTCCTCAATTTAAGTCCCGCAATTCTGCAGTTAGCTGACTACCAAAAAAAGGCTATTGGAATTGTTGCAGGAGATGTCAAAATTTATGGTCTGCTGTGGCTTGACGTTAAAAAAAATTAAAATTGCATATACCCTTATGTATATATATATATATATAACAACCAACCATAACCTTAATATATATATATATATATAACTATATACGCCTGCCATATATATATATATATATATATATATATATATATATATATATATATATATATATATATATATATATATATATATATATATATATATATATATATATATATATATATATTCATATATATATATATATATATATATATATATATATATATACATATATATATATATATATCTAATCAGAAATATCCTAATTATATATATATATATATATATATATATATATATATATATATATATATATATATATATATATATATATATATATATACTTCTATATATATACAGTGGAACCTCGCTATTCGTACACAATCCGTTCCAGGAGGCAGTTCGAATGGCGATTTGTACGAATGGCGAATCATTTTTTCACATAAGATATAATGTAAATTGGATTAATCCGTTCCAGACCCACAGATGATTGCTTATTTAAACCTTTGTAATAATATTTTAAGCATAAAATAAAAGAGGAGGAAGAGGGATGTTGAGGTTACTGTTTGGAAGGGGAGTCACCTTCCATAAAAATATCAGATAACATCTCTTTGATGGTTTTTTCTTTTTTCTGTCTTTTTGCACTAGAAGAATCTTGGGAATCTTTCTTTAAAAACCTGTCCAATGTTGTCTGCCTTTGACGATTTTTCAGAATTTTTCTAAAATGATCAATAACATTGTCGTTGAACAAGTTGATGCTCCTGTTGACCACAGCAGTGTCAGGATGCCATCCACCACTCTGTGTTTTCTCCCAGTGGTAGCACAGTTCTTTAATTTCTGCAGTGGAAATGCTGCCCTTATTACTTTCCTCCTCTGAAGAAGAAAGTTCTTCAACCACTTCTTCTTGCTGCTCCCTGTGCAGTTCTTGGAGTTCTTCAGTTGTCAGCTCATTTCTGTGGTCTTCGACCAACTCCTCCACATCAGCACTGTCTACATCCAAACCCATGGACTTTCCCAGGGACACAATATCATCCACCACTACAGGCTCCGTGTCAAAGTCTCTGGCTGCCACACAGTCTTGCCACAGATTCTTCCAGGCAGAGTTCAGTGTCCTGAAAGAAACTTCCCCCCAGGCTTTGTCTATTATCCTCAAGCAATGAAGGATATTGAAATGGTTCTTCCAAAAGTCCCTGAGGGTTAGTTCTGTGTCAGAGGTCACTTCAAAGCACCTTTGAAAAAGTGATTTTGTGTAAAGCTTTTTGAAGTTTGAAATGACCTGCTGATCCATGGGCTAGATTAGAGAGTGGTATTAGGGGGCAAAAAACCTCACTTGGATGAAGCTGTATTCACCCACCAGATCTTCCTCCAAGCCTGGAGGGTGAGCAGGAGCGTTGTCCATTACCAGAAGGGCCTTGAGTGGTAAATTTTTCTGCTCTAGATATTTTTTCACACTCGGGGTAACACTTCATACATCCACTCGGTGAAGAACTGCCTTGTTACCCAAGCCTTACTATTAGCCCTCCACATTACACTGAGTTTACTTTTTATAACATTATTTTTCTTGAACACTCTTGGGTTTTCTGAGTGGTAGACAAGCAAAGGTTTAATTTTGAGGTCCCCACTAGCATTAGCACACAATAAGAGTGTTAGCCTATCTTTCATAGGCTTGTGTCCTGGCAATGATTTCTCCTCTTTTGTGATGTAGGTCCTCTTAGGCATCTTCTTCCAGAAGAGGCCAGTTTCATCACAATTAAAAACTTGGTGAGGAGTAAATCCCTCACTCTCTACAAAGTTTTTAAATTCCCCAACAAACTTTTCAGCAGCATCTTTGTTTGCACTGGCAGCCTCCCCATGCCTAACAACACTGTGAATGCCACTTCGCTTCTTAAATTGATCAAACCACCTCATACTTGCTTTAAATTCATCACTTTGCGCACTGGTTCCAGGGTTGTCTCGCTTAAGGTCATCATGCAACTGCTTTGCTTTTTCACAAATCATTGTTTCAGAAATGCTATCACCAGCAAGTTGTTTTTCGTTCATCCAAACTAACAAAAGTTTTTCCACTTGTTCGATTATAGGTGACCTGTTCACAGCAAGAACAGTCACTCCTTTTGCCACATTAGCTTTTTTATTATGTCTTTATTTTTCAGTATAGACGATATGGTTGATTTCGCCATGCCATACTGAGTTGCCAGGTCAGAGACACGAGTTCCACTTTCAAACTTCGCAACGAGTTCTTTTTTCAATTCAATTGTCGTTCTCACTGCTTTCCTTTTAGGCTTGGTTGAATCACTAATCTTTTTTGAACCCATGGCTGCACTATTTTTAATAAAAATAACAAAAAATAACAATAATATAGCACAAAGTTTCACGAAGCTTGCGTGGATGATGCGTAGCGTACGGAAGCTAGCACGAGACTGAGCTGAAGCGACCGCGTGGCGCGGCCAGTAACAAGGTGACGCTGTCCGAATCGCGGGGCAAGCGTACGAATGGCGAGTTGAATTTTTACTTAACAAGTTGGACGAATAACGAGTTGTACGAATAGAGAGGCGGACGAATGGCGGGGTTCCACTGTATATATATATATATATATATATATATATATATATATATATATATATATATATATATATATATATATATATATATATATATATATATATATATATATATATATATATAGCTATATATAAATATATATATATATTTCTATAGATATAAACGGATGCTCAAAGAAAGCCCAGCCTTACCATACACTCTATACCTATTATGGTGAGAACTCGTTGATCAGAAAATCACCCTAGGAAACTTCCACAGTACTAGTTCTCGCCTCTGCAAACTAAATTTTATATTACAGACATTTGGTTGCTGACTAAATCTACTTTTCTTCGGTCTTTTCAGTCGGTCGATTTACAGCTTTTCTTTATACATCAAGCAACCAACTGACTCATTCATTCTTTCCATGGGCCCAAACCATCTCAAACGTGCTTTCATTTATTCTCTCATTTACCCTTTCTTCACACCACATAACTCTCTAATAAGTTCATTCCTCATTTTATCACTTCTTTCCACCCAATAACACGCCCCTAAGATGATCCATCTGAACACATTGTAATTAGATCTATACCTCTTGTTTCAGACCATAGTCTCACTACTATACATTAACACAGGTGACAACATACCCTCATATAAGATACTATTTGCACTCAAGACTTAGTCCTTTACATCCACCAGCGAGTTAATTGCATTAGCCACCATTTCCTGCCATTCTTAACTTTCCTATTACACTCTGCATCATTCGTTTCCTTTTCATCAACATATATCTAAATATTTAACAGACACTTGTTCCAGCTGCTTATACCATCTAACATAATTTCACACAGAGGACTGTCCACTCACAACCATAACCTCTTATCTACGTTTACTTTCAAGCCCTCCTTTACACACCCTTCCAAATCTCTCTACTAGTCCTCTCAAACCCTCTTCAGATTCACCACAAACCAAATTACCTGCATATAATAGGTAGGGCACCCTCTACTCACCTCCATTCTCTATCATTCTAACACCATTCTCTGCCACCCATCTCTAATTCTTTCTTAACCCTATCCATATACAAATTCAATAACCAAGGACATAACCTTACATCCCTGCCTCACTCTCTATTAATCTTAAATATCTACCGTTGTACCACCGCACCTCCACACTCACTTAAGGTCCGCTGTACCTCCCTTGACACTTCCTCCAAGTCCCTATCTATCTCCCCGCAGCATAGAGGGTCCGGAAATCCTTCAATGCACGGAGAAACAAATCATAACCCTTTTCCTGGTCCATCAAAGTTTAGCAAAAAAAAAAAAAACCTGACAAAGCAACACTCGCCTATAAGCAATCCCGCTGGGGATGCCAAGAAATTGTACTATGTGGCGAATCCGACACAGCCAACTTCACAGCTACCGCGGATGACGAGGCGGAGGGTTTCTAGGCCTCCCGTTGGTGGGTTTGTGAAGCCCCAAAGTGTTACACTCGCCACCCGTGCAGCTATCACTGGGTTCGATCCAATATAGTATCAGACTTTGCTCGTTGGTCCGCTGTGAAATCAGTTCGCCAAACACAAACCTCCACGAGCTCCTCCAACCTTCAACCCAAGATTAGAAAACGGAGTAAGAGAAGAAAGCACGAAGCACAAAACTACTCGGAAAGGGGAAGACAGTGGGAAAGGGGGGAATAATCCTGACACTAATTCTGGTCGCAGTAAGAGGAAAAGGAAGAAAGACTGAGCTAAAAGCGTGGACAGAGAAGGAATTGTGGAAAGGACAGTGAAAGGATCCTCGCGTCGTGATATTTATTCAAGGACATTTTTACACAATATGAGGCTATGCCTTGGAAACTTGAACGGTTTTAAGGGAAGGAGTGCCAGCCACTTACAAACGGTGTCCCTCCCAGGCCACTCCTATCCTCTTCACGAGACAATAGGGTTGTTGTTCCGCTTTATCAAAACAGCCAGCAGGGGGATTCACGCTAGGTAAGCTAACCACCACGTAAAGACCGCCGGGATGGGCAAAAATAAAGCACTGACAGATTGCAAGAGATTATAGGAAACAGGCAAAGAAACGACCAGCAAAGTTGTTTCCGGTACTAGTTGCCACCTATAACAAAATGGAAAAGAACATTTATTAAACATTTGGTATAATAAGTCTACCTGAAGAAAAATTCTGACAAATAGGTATTCATACCTCACTGTACCCAATCCATATCATCCTCGATCACACACTCCATTCTTACCTATAGAGGTGGCCCTACGTCTTCTAATACACCTGACAATCGT
>JABUQX010142068.1:0-7500 GCA_015478945.1 Trachelipus rathkii
GTTGTACTTCGTTCAGTCGATACGGTGTTTAGCGGGCGTTTCGCATTTATCGTGGCTGCTGCGTTGCCGCTTCATACGCGAAGGCTGCTCCACCGTGCCGCGAGGGCGTCACTGGGGTAATTGGTACGCAGTGATAAGATTTGGCACCTGCCGCTGCGGTACCTATAGAAAAAGAATAAAGTACCAACATCACGCCGCAAAGATAGAGGGTCCAAGTGAGAGTGGAGAGGGTACCCGGGGAAAGTTTATAACCTTTGGCTTTTTGACTCGACCTGTCCAAAAGCCGAGTGAAGAACCCCCCCCAGATATATGAGAACAGTACTCCATACAAGGGCGGATGGGACTCTTGTATTGTACAACTGAGAAGAGGAAAAAATCTCACCGGGAGTCTAAACAGAACTGTTTTCTATTTGGGCCGCCCTAAGCAACCGCACTTCAGATGTGAGGTTTCAAGACATTTTTGCATTGCTCTCTGTTAAGGCTTAAAAAAAGGATCTGTTATATTGTCAGCTTAGGAGAGGCAAGAGAACTTTGTCGAAAGAATGCTGCAGGAAAAGTTAGAAGGTATTTTAGAGAGGGAGAGATATAATAGAAGTTGAGTTTTAAAAGAATTGAATTTACAAAAGGTTGAGACGACCCCAGTCGGGAATCAGGGCGAATAGAATCGGAAAGATTAAGACGAGGAACAATTCTAGAAATAAAAGAGGAACTTAGGGTGAAATGAGTTACGAAGAATGAAGGGTCAGTCATCAGCATGAGTGGATAGAGGAGTTAGATGTGCAGGTGGGGAGATCAATGAATGGTAAGAATAAAGTGGGAATAAGACAGGGCTGGGGGAACACTATTGGCATGAAAGAGAGGAAGTCAGAAACTCTAATCAGCCACAGCAGATATATATATATATGGTATAGTAATAATAACAATATTGTATATATAATATATATGTATATCAATAATATATAACATATAGCATAGTATATATATAATATATATATAACCAATAATAATATGTATATATATGTATGTAATATATAATAACAACAACCTTAGCAACAACCTTGTATTGAAACAACGCACTTGCCATAACGCGCCATAACGCCAGTAACGCTATATATATATAACATAACCTTACATACCTTGCTATATATATATATTATATATATATATATATATACTAGCCTTTGTCCTTTTTACAGCCATATATATATATATATATATATATATATATATATGGACATTCGGTATGATCCTTCTCCTGCATATTTTTGTGGGAAAAAGAAGAAAAATTTTCAATTTAGAGGAAAAACAAAAATTTACATTTACTGCAAAGAAAATAGTGTGATAATTTTTAATATTTAAGTAAGGTTAGTTAAGTTATGTAATAAGTAAGTAAGTAAGTACAGTTAATAAGTAAATAAGTAAGTAAGTAAGGTTATTTTATTTTAAGCGTCAGGTATTATAGATTTAAACTTATTACCTGGCAACTTTATTCTTTATGCTGATTGGTTTAAAAAAAACTTGGCAAATTTAATCTTTATCCTTATTGGTTAAAAGAAAATACAAAATTTTAGTAAATATATCTTTTCGGTGAAAGATAGTACTGAATAATAGCCTATATATATATATATATTATATATATATATATATATATATATATATACTATATATATATACTTAATAACCATATATATATATATATATATATATATATATATATATATATAGTTGTGGATAAATTTTTTTGATGAAGGTGTGTCTATGTTACATTTTATGTATATTTATAGGCTGTATAACTGCGTGAGGAAAAGGATGGTACCATTGACGTGCTGAATTAAAGTTTTTAGTATTGCAGGAAGAGATTTTTAAGATCATCTGACTGAATAAAATAGACCAAGGGAGAGTTCTTTAATATTTATTAACAGTTCAAAAGTATTTTGAAAATCTTTTCCATTGACTGTACTTTAATGTAATCTTAACGACGTGAGAATTAGGTTGACATTTCTAATGCCACTACGTGAGGATATTTATGATTCTTTGTTCTAGAGTAGGAGTTTAAGAAGGCTTTCGCTTAATTTATAGGGGGGAAGTAAGGAAACCCTTGCTGTTACTATTTAAAGATATCTCTGCTATATTTATATATTTTACATTATACCTGATTTGTTCTCATTTTGGTGTTTGCATAAGGACGGACATTGAAACTATTAGCGTGACACCTGTTTTTGTTATCTATTGGCAATAAAGAGATAACAGAAGTACATAAAATATATATATATATATATATATACTGTAGCTGCGATTGTACGGCTGGCTTCCAAAAATAACCCCTTAACCGCATATATATATATATATATGTATATATATATTTACTCTTATACTCTACTATACTGTATATATATGCTGTATATACAGCCAATAGCCAGTAACCAACCAGCAGCGCAACAGCGCCCAGCAGTATGCAGCCCATAGTAATAACATACAATATATATGTATATGTATCACTCTAATTTGTAATATATGTTTGCTGCCGCTGCTGTAACTTATGTCATCATCATGATAAACATTATCAAAGGATTTAGCAACAGCAACAGCAACAGCCAGCAATAACGCCTGCGCCGCCGCACGTGCGCCAACCCAGCCAACTCTTTGCTGCTGCATATATCGCTGCGCTAGCGCTGCTTCCACCCGCCACCTATATAATCTATATAATAATAACATATATATGCTTAATAACGCTATTCTATCATATCTTTAACATAATAATATATATATATATATATGTATATATACATATATATATCTTAACATATCAACTCTTTCAACAATAACCAACTATGCCTTTGAAGTAGCAAAGCAGCAACGTAGTAATATAGTAACTAACTAACAATAATAATAACTTATGCCAATAGTATAGCAATAGCGCAATGGCATGCAACCTAATCTGTATGTATATAGCGCCAGCAACAACAGCGCAGCAACCCAACCAGCGCCAACAGCCAACGCAATATTGCACTATATATAATATATATATATATATAACCCAACAAAATAAATATATCAATGACAACCAACAGTAATATATATATATATATATATACATATCTACTGGTACCTTTATTTAATATTTACTATATTTATATATGTAATAACCCAATATATATATATACTCACTCTCACTGCTGCTGCTCCAACAACCAACCCAACGCACGCCGCATATATATCGTTTCTCTATAGCATATATACTATCTTAACAATAAAAGTGTTCGTGGTATCTTCAGTTATATTTGAAGGTTGTATTAAAAGAAAAAGAAAAATTATTAAAATCAATGAGGTGCAAAGTGTTGAGACCGACCTGAAGCAGCAAAGGGAAAAGAGAAATGCTAAAGACGAAAGAAAAAAAAATAAAAGAAAAAGTAAATCATAGCAAATATATTCAATAAATATTACACAAACCTTTAAGATAGAATACTGTTGTTATTATTAATACGTCTTATTCTTGTGATTATGTGGAACTCTGAACGTAAAGGATTATTAAATGATATTATTATCATTGTCATTATTATTATATTATTATTAATGTTATTTTTAATTTTTTTTTTATTACTAATCTTCATTGAAAACTGCTTCTTCTTCTTCTTCTTCTTCTTCTTCTTTCTTCTTCTTCTTGTACTTCTTCTTCTTCCTTCTTCCTTCTTCTTCTTCTTCTTCTTTGCTTCTTCTTCTTCTTCTTCTTCTTTTTCGAATCCAACTCATACTATTACTTTCATTTAAATAATATTATTTTAAAGTCTATAAATAATAAGTTAAGCTACATTGCAACACCTCAATTAATTTTATATTATTTCCAAATTAATGATAATATTTTATATATTTAAATATCTTGATAATAAGAACAGGTTATGTTACATTTATAGTTTGTAGTAAATTTTTCTTTTCCCCTTTAAATAATTGTATTTTGAATTGTTTCAAAGTTTTTTTAAATATAACCAAACCATCTTGCTTGCTGGAAAAATAATAATATATAGCTGACGGGAATATATGTCCTTGACAACATGCAAACGTTGAAGACAAAAAAAAACGTGAATAATAAGAAAGAGATATTTAGTGATTTAATAAAGCAAACATTAATTATAAATTGTAATGAAATTATGTTTATAAAATAGATATAAATATGAACTTGGAATAACTATAAAAAATATTTTTAACCTTTAATATATATATGTAGTAGTAATATCTGGCATTCAATATATATGTATGTATGTAATAGCAATAACCAATAGCCAGCAACAGCCAGCAGCAGTAATATGTAATACCAATATGTAGCCAGCCAACAACAACGCTGTACCCGCCTTCTGCTCTCTTATATAATAATAATATGAAAATGTATATATATATATATAACTATATATAACTATATAATATATATATAATAACTATATATAATAATATATATGCTTAATATATATATCTGCTCTTATATTATATAACTCCATATATCTTTCCCTCTTATTAATTACTAGCAAGCTTACAGAAGATTTTGTAGTAAATTAGCGACCACTAGGCGCGTATATACTATTTTTAATTAATGATAGAATCAACGAACAAAATTAAGTAAAATGGAGTATTATGGGTAAATTGCACGTCAGCATCCATTTGATGTTGAATTAGAAATTATGAATAAAAGTGTATGCACACCCAGCAGGAAGTTGTTAAAAAATTAGACACGCAAGAATTACAATTTTTAAACATATATATATAATATATATAACCAATATATATATTTATATATAATATAATATACATATATATGTATATATATATAACAACTCCTTGAGTGATTCTTCATTCTTGTACAATGAAACACTCTTCTCATATAAATAGCATAACTTTCGTCTACTCCTATACGGTATTTACAAACCCCTATAACAACATCAGAATTAAAGCAACTATTTATTATAGTTGCTTAAGGTAATAATGAAACTTACAGCCTGAAGTGCAAAAATATAGCAATAGAAGCTTTGGCCCAAAGGCAACTTAAAACCCAAAGGGGGCAGAAACAAATCACAAAAATGAAACAAAGACAAAAAATTACGAAGCAAGGCAACATTGGAATTAAGCAAATATTGGCGGGAATCACTATGAGCTATATTATTGCTTCAAAAACCGGAAATTATACAAACAAAATCTCGAGCTTTCGTCTGAGCTGTTCTACAGACTTCGTTCAGGAGCAAACTAAGTTTAAGAACAAAGGGAAATTTTTGATTTTATGAAATTATTGGTTGGTTGATATTTTTGGATTTTAGAGCTGTGAAATAATTAGAAAAAAGTAAAATTGAGTTCTGAATGAAGTTCAGTTTGCAATCTCCCGAAATTTTGCTGAAGTTGTTGGTATTTTTAAAGTAGACAGATTCTGCTATTCTTCTAAATATTTCACAAATATTTTTAAATATTTCTAAATATTTCTAAATATTTTTAATTATTCCTTAATATTCCTTTATTAATTTAATCATATTAATTTGCGCTTCGCCGGCTGATATTAAATGTTATAAGAATGAAAGGTCTATCACCTTAGCTAATGATTTTCTTCCTTTAAATTAAATTTTTTTCTTTATATTCATATTCATAAAGAGATTTAAAACTTATTTTAAGCTGCATTTAGTTTCATTTAATCTTTATATAATTTTTTGCTTTTGTCTATCATGACTGATTTCCTTCCTCTCTAGTAAAAGATAAAGAACAGCTTCTCCATCTATTAACTTATTTCTTGTGTAAATCTTGTAAATAATTATCATCTTAGCACCATTTGCTCTCTAGGTATTCGCTGTCGTAATCATGATCCTAATAGCATACATCAAATAGCAGCCGTTAATTTTTTCTTTGTTGGATTTAGGAGTGGCGGACAAAACTGCGCCAGGATTGTCGGAAACGGATTGGATTCAAAGTAAACTAGAAAAATTACTTCCTATTGGGTATTTAAAAATTTAGCGAAAAATACTCGAATTAAACCAGCAAAAAATATTAGGAAAATATTTATTAACGGAAAATAAAAGCAGTAGGAACTAAAGTCAAACTTTTTAAAATGTTAAGTTACTTGCGCAAAACATTTTTTAGCTCTCTGCAGAAATCTGTAAGATTAATTTTGTGATATTACTAATATTTTGGTATGTGAAATTAAAATAGCAATTTAAACTTTTACCCATAACTTATATAATATATTGGGTCTATCCCACTGATTGAAATAAATAATGGAAGCAGTTTTTCATTCAAAAATTTGTTATAAAAAATAACAGAATATTTTAATGAAGAGGGAGTTTCGAAAATATAAATAGGAGAAATTTTAATTAAAAATTGATGCGACAGGTAGAATACTTTAGAAAATAATTACTCAATATTTAATTATATTAAAAATAATATTTTTCTCTTTAGCAGTAAAAGGATTCAGTTATATGGTAATTGAGCCGCCACTCTTGCATGGGAGCCGTAACCATTTTTTATCCTGACAGGCATTACCATTAACTTAGCGCCTTTTAGAGGTACTTTCAGAAAAAAAATAAATAAGCAAATAAACAATCAAACAAGCAATCAAATAAATAAATAAATAAATAAATAAATAAATAAATAAATCTTAGTTTTAAATTATTAGAAAAAGATAAATTCCACACTATAATGTCTTTTAAGAACATTACTATAAAAGAATATGGACACTCTCACTACTCTAATGGACCATCTTTATACCAATTACTATCTTTCCTTCTGAATGGTCAATAGTTTTTCCCTGGTTTTTCCAAAAGTTTAAAAAACCCTGGCATATTTGTCCTTCCTCCATATTCGTAAAAATGTATTTTAAATCTTATGTGAAAATGATAATCCAATGACCAATAAAATCAGTTTCAAAGGAAATTTTGAAAATGCCAGAAGCACTCTTTTTTTTTTTTTTTTTTAGAGAAATATAAATAAGAAGGTGATTATTATTATTATTATTATTATTATTATTATTATTATTATTATTATTATTATTATTATTATTATTATTATTATTATTATTATTATTATTATTAGTATTATTAGTATAATTATTATTATTATTATTTTTATTATTATTATTATTATTATTATTCTTTTATTATTATTATTATTATTATTATTATTATTATTATTAATATGTCATTATCTATCTTCATTATTATTATTATTATTATTATTATTATTGTTATTATTATTACGTGTGTGTTATTAATATTAATATTATTATTATTATTATTATTATTATTCGTATAATTATTATTAGTGTCAATATATTTTTATTATATAAGGTAAGGGTAATTATTATTAATGTTTATTCTCCATTTATTTGTATTATTATTATTATCATTACAAGTCAATGTGTGTGTGTGTGATTATTGTGTGGTTTCCATATTATTATTGTGTGTGTGTGTATTATTATTATTATTATCATTATCAAAACCACTGTTATAACTCATCTAAGTATTATTATTATTATTA
>JABUQX010142068.1:10000-15000 GCA_015478945.1 Trachelipus rathkii
AATAATAATTATGGTACAATTGCCAATTATATTATGGCGTATCATAATGAAAGCATAACAATGGCGCAATGGCATGGATAATAAAAAATAATAATAATAATAATAATAATAATAATAATAATAATAATAATAATATTTAACGTAGATTCAATAAATTTAATGGTGGTTTTGTCAAATTCAAAAAATCCTGACGAAATATTATAGTTAGGAATAATGTTGATAAAATAAGCTTCTATAACTCTATTAAGTTCCTTTGATTTAGAGGTGAAAATGAAACTAGAATCTTTCAAATTAATATTATGATCTTTGTTTATATGAAGGCATAATGCTTTGCTATGGTTACATCTTTTTTTATCGTTGCTATGTCGGAAAGGTAGTGTCTTTAAAGTTTCCCCTATATAAAATTTCTGCAACCGACGCACGGAACGCGTTCCGTGCGTCGGTTGCAGCAAATTTTATATAGGGGAAACTTTAAAGACACTACCTTTCCGACTTAATTAATCGGAAAGTTTCGCTGTGAGATCGTATGCATATAAATTACTATTCTCAGAGTATGCTTCGAGATCGGTACCTGTTTCACTACCGTTACATGAAAAAGTATTGGCTATTAAATTGCAAAAAGGTCTTGAGCAAAGAGACTGAAAGCTTTTATATAACAATTCATAGTCACGAAAGTATTTTCTGAAGAAAATAAGAATTAATTGCAGATTATGGAAGGCGCTGCAAATGTTCTAAAGTTATGTAGAAGATATCTTTTTGATCAGCATAAAATAAAACATTTACTATCTAAGTTGTCCAAGTTTTAAAATTTATGAAAGATAATAATCAAGTTTTATTTAAGCCTACCAGAGAATTAAGGAAATGTATAGAAGGATCCCAGTGTGTATAGTAAGCTGTTTACAAATGAAAATTATAGATACAAGTTTAAGTTATTAAAATAAAAAAATTATGATCAAAATTATTTATGATTAAATTTGTGAATTTTCTGAAATATAACTAATAGCTTGCTGAAGGAATGAAAGAGAACAAACATTGTTCAAATAAATGATCAATGAAATAATCTAACTCACCAAAACAAGTTTAAATAAGCGAAATAAAATACTTATAGTTAATTAAAATTATTTAATTTGTAATTTTTTAAAGAGGCAGAAAAAATGATCTAACATAGAGTAAAAGAAATTTACAAGTTTAAATGAGCAAATTTTAAAAGAATTATCTCCATAGTGTCAAATTTATTAAGAAACACATAATACATAAGATTTAAATATACCGTATTACGCATAAAAGTATGAGTTCATGATGCAGACATTAGTAATTACGTGGTATTCTAGCTGCCACTCTTGCAGGAGCTGCTTCGCCATTTTTAATTTTCATAGGCATTACCATTATCTTTGCTCCCTTTGGTGGAAGCCTCTGCAAATCAATAGATGTATTAGAAAATAATAAAACAATAAAAAAATGATATGGTTTAGAATTGAGTTGCTCAATGTGTATTAAAACAAAATTTACTGCAATTTAAAATCTTATAAATGTTATTTATAAACAGCAAAGCGATTTAAATCGATTTGCGGCACTTCTTAATTACTTTTTAATAACATGCTGGGGTAACTTTCTTCATTTCATGGACATAAATTTACAAAACTTAACATAATAAGGATGAAAACCGATTGGAAAATGGGAAAGAAACTTATTGATAATATAAACCTTACGCCTATGGGTGAATGAGGAGCACTCAAATATACTTTCTGGAAAACATAGTTTAAAATTAAAATTAACATCTGTTTCAATTATATCAAATATATAAATAAATATCGCTTGTCAATCACTAGCGAAACGAAGTTGTTTCTTTATAAAATACATAAAATTCAGTTACTTGGTTCAAAGGAATGAGAAATGTCATAATTTATAAGAAATTCTTTCCAATATATAAGGGAGGAAGCATTTTGCTTTGAATTTAGCTATATATTTATTTATATTCTAGTCTGCCATAATGATATTTTGGTAATAGTTAAGATTAGCGTAAGCTGACGAAATATCGATATTTTTCCGATAATCATTTTTTTCAATATCTTTCGTTCCCATGTAAGAGAACTAAAAAACCCTGCCAAATCTCTCTCTCATATATGAATATATTCCCTCTATCGAATTTTTGTTATGCTTAAATTAACACATTAAGTTTAGGTTATGATAGGTTTTGTTAAGTATACACAGAAAATCTGTCAATTAACAAAACTTATAATAACCTTACTAATCTTTCGAACCTAAAAAGAAATAATATAGGACAAGACCAAATAACGTTCCTTATAAATATATCGTAATTGTGGCAATTTTATATTAACAACAAGTGGCAGCATTGCTTCATACCCATTGCAAAACATCGATTAATTTAAAAAATATATCGATTTTTAAGATTACGCTGAACTCAACTATTACCGACACTTTTAATTTATTAAATGATTACTTTAATATGATTGAGATAAATTATCTTATTTTCTCATTGGTTTCAAGTAATTTGATATTAGGTAAAATCGTAAAAATAACACCTATCTGGAAGAGTAGTTTTATTCGATTTTCTTATGTCATAACTAACCTTCAGATCCTTCAAACTTGCAACGAAATATTTGTTTAGTTTAGATACAAATTGTTCAACAGGGAAAAAGCGGGTTCGTCCATAATCTAAATCTGGTCCGTCAATACCAGCACCCACAAAGTAAATTCCGTGAGTCTTTTCATAACTTAGAATATATTTCATGGCTTCCAGCGACACTCCTACAATAAAAAAAAGACGACTTAAATGATTTGTTATTAATAAAACAAAAATATTGAAAATATTCAGTATATTTACAAGTGTGCAGATTTTTATAAACTGAAATTTTCAGTTTATTTTCTGGCCCCTCACTTTAAAGCCTGCGTCTGTGCTCATCTGCGTAATTTGCGCTAGCGGATGAAACTTTGGTGTGCAACACCCCCTCCCTGAAAATGGCTCTGCCCGTGAGTGGTGGTGACAACTGTAAAAAAAAAAAAATAAATAAAAAAAAAAAAAAAAAAAAAAAAAAAAAAAAATTAAATCGTATTGGTATTCGAAAGAGCATTATAAAATTTGAGAACCTTGAAGAGCCAAACTTTTAATGGTTAAAATGATAACAATTTTAATTTTAAAATACAAACGAGACTAAGAAAGTGTTACTTCTCAGCAAATTACATAAAATAAGCAATAACTACAACTTTAATTTTAAAATACAAACGAAACTAACAAAGTGTTCCTTCTCAGCAAATTACATAAAATAAGCAATAACTACAACTTTAATTTTAAAATACAAACGAAACTAACAAAGTGTTCCTTCTCAGCAAATTACATAAAATAAGCAATAACTACAACTTTAATTTTAAAATACAAACGAAACTAACAAAGTGTTCCTTCTCAGCAAATTACATAAAATAAGCAATAACTACAACTTTAATTTTAAAATACAAACGAAACTAACAAAGTGTTCCTTCTCAGCAAATTACATAAAATAAGCAATAACTGCAACTTTAATTTTAAAATACAAACGAAACTAACAAAGTGTTCCTTCTCAGCAAATTACATAAAATAAGCAATAACTACAACTTTAATTTTAAAATACAAACGAAACTAACAAAGTGTTCCTTCTCAGCAAATTACATAAAATATGCAATAACTTTTCGCAAATTGAGTCTTTGTGGCAAACAGTATCTTAATAAGCAAAAGATTAACAGGGTTAAGGTATTGTTTCCTCTCCAATGCAAAGAAAAAAAATGGAAGATAGTAGACTGGTTACAAAATTTGTTTAATAGGATATGTTTAATAGGTTTTCTCTCGCATTTTCATAGATAAAAGTGGGAAGACATAGTATCCTCATAAGGTTTGTTCAAAATTAAGATTCAAGTTTAAAAAGAGTAAACGGAAAACTAAAGACAAAAGCAATTTCAGGAAATGTATCAGCAATTATTAAAATTCATTGAATAATAAATTAAAATAATAATAAGTAAAATAATATTTTAAATTAGACATTGAGAATGATTTCTAAATATAACAATATATATAGAAGGGGCTTTGATATGCATAATTGAAGGAATTACTAGACCGGGACATTCTCTTACCTTCAGAACAAGTCTCAATCTTTTAACAGAAAAGTATCAAAATTATGAATCAAATTTTCAAACTTTAATATATTTAAAAAAAATCAAGTGAAGTAAAAGTAAAGACTTAAAAGAAATTGGTTTAATCGATATCTACTTAGAAAAAAAAGGAAATAATATTAATTAAAAAATCAATATATTCATTGATGGAAAATAATCGATATCTTCATAGAAAGACGTGAAAATCAATACCGTCTTAAATAAATTGAAATATTGACATATGTAGGAAAAAAGGAAGAAGAAATCGGTATTTTCATAGTTAGAAAAATCGATATTAAATTTGTTCGATTACAAAATTGATTCGATTATAGACAATACTTCATTTCATTAGTAAAATGAACGATAATTTTAATTCAAATCCGATGAACTTTCATTCAAAGTTGACTTGAGGCAATGAGGGCGGAACTCCATACACTAACCCACTACAAATTGTGGCTCGTGTACTATTAGCTCAAAATCATAAAGATATATAAAAATAAATAGCTGCGCGCAAAGTAGGGAAGATTTTTTTTTAAAAAAAATCGGTAATGTACTAATAATAAATAATCAATGGATCAACTCATTGGACTTTCCGAAATTATTTCAAAAATTTCGAAATATAATTTTAAAAAAATTAACATATTGAAATATAATTAATTTTTTAGGCTGAGGAAATTTAAATATTAAAAATAACAACAAAAAATATTTACCTGGAAATTTCATTTTTGTATTATCATCAGCTGACCCGAAATATGTCAATATGATAGCTGATATAGATGTAAATACAAGAACAACCTTATATTATATATATATTTATATAACTCTTACTATCTTATTAATATATACAATATATATACTAT
>JABUQX010142071.1:0-22500 GCA_015478945.1 Trachelipus rathkii
GTTGTACTTTAGTTCAATCAATTTGGGTGTTTAACCGTTTCGCATTTATCGTGAAACGCTTTCACGCGTTTTCGTGCGCCGCTTCAATGGGTGTAAGAAGAATTATAGAGGTATTTGTCTTTTAAGTGTAGTAGGGAAAGTGTATGGGAGAATACTAATTGAGAAGGTGAGAGATTTAACGGAAGAGAGAATGGGGGAACAAAGGAGGCAGACAACCTTTCTCAAAATGGGTGGATCAAGTATTCACGATGAAGATGCTTGTGGAGAAAGATATAGAAAGGAAAGGAAAGTGTATGGGTGTTTTATAGAGAGGAAGCATATGATAGAGTGAAAAGGGAATTATGGAGGGTGCTGGAGAAATATGGAGTGGGGGTAAATTAGGTTAAGGTATTAGGGCCTTTTATGAGAATAGCAGAATGTGTGTGAGTATTAGGAGGAGAGTGAGATGTATGGGATGGTAGAGAGAGGGTTGAGACAGGGATGTGTAATGTCACCGTGGCTTTTCAATTTATTTATGGAGAGTGTCTGCAGAGGAATGATGAGGGAGGGGAGAGGGGTGGAATTGATGGATAGGGGTGATAGATGGGGAAGTGAACATGATACTATTTGCGGATGATACTGCCTTAGTGGCGAAGAATGTTAAGAAGGGCTGTAGTATTTGGTGAAGGAGTTTGAGAGAGTGTGTGGACAAAAGGGTCTTAAGATAAATCCAGGTAAGAGTAAAGTGTTAGTGTTTGAGGAGGAGGAAACAGATGAGGGGATGGGGTTAGAGATTAGAGTAGGAGGGGAGAGTGAGATGTATGTGGTAGCATACTATACTATATATATATAGTATTAGAAGAAGGGAAGTAGAAGGTTTTCATAGATCATAGAGTAGAAGAAGGAATGAGAGCATTGAGTGGTCTACGGGAATTATGGAAAGGGAGGATTTATCACATAAACTTAAGATAAGTTTGTTTGAAAAGATTTGTGTTCCACTATATGGGTGTGAAACATGGGGGTTGAATGCTAGGTCCAAGAAGAAGTTGGAAGTGTTTGAGATGAAAGGGTTGAGAGCGGTATGTGGGGTTAGTAAAAGAGAGAGGATTAGGAATAGGGTGATAAGAGAGAGATGTGATTGGAAGAATGGTTTGGTGAGAAGAGCGGAGAAGGGAATGTTAAGATGGTTTGGACATCTGGAGAGAATGGAGGAACAGAGGGTGGTGAGGAGAGTTTGGGAGGCGGAGGGGATAGGAAGGAGAGGAGGGGGGAGACCAAGAAGAAGGTGGATGGATTCGTGAACTAATTATTAGGTCACAGGAAGAGAGAGAGAGAGAGGATGGGGTGGAAAGGTAGGGTGTTGGCGAGAAATAGAATGGAATGGAGGTGGGTGAGGGCGAGATGAAGGAAAATATGAATTAGGAAAGCTGCACCGCTTAAGCGAGAATAATTGTTTATATAAGAAAAATAAAAATAAAAATATATATATATATATATATATATATATATATATATATATATATATATATATATATATATATATATATATATATATATATATATATATATATATATATATATATATATATATATGTATGTGTATGTGTGAGTATATGTGTGTGTGTGTGGGTACTAAGACGTGCATGGCTAAACACACATGCAGAAGTATGATAAGGACCTTTTAAGATATGAGAGGCCCACATTTGAGGAAGGGGGCACACTTACGAATTTAGGTTACGAATTACGAACGAAGAAATAAGTTAAAAGTCATATTATTTATTATTATTATCATTATCATTATCATTATTATTATTATTATTATTATTATTGTATTATTGTGGGTATTATTATTGTGTGTGTGTGTGTGTGTGTGTGTGTGTTATTGTGTGTGTATTACATTATTATTATTATTATTATTATTATTTGTTTTTACCGGAATGTTTGTTAGATTAATAGGGTGTGAGGCGCGCCGCAAAAGTGTGTATATATTAGGTTAGGGTTGATTTTAATTATTATTATTATTATTATTATTATTATTATTATTATTATTATTATTATTATTATATTATTATTATTATTATTATTATTATTATTATTATTATTATTATTATTATTATTATTATTATTATTATTATTATTATTATTATAATGTTGTGACTAATTATCGGTGTAATTTATCTAATTATTTAATTAATGAAGGCAAGGATTAATATGTGGTCATTTTTATGATTGCAGGGAGCCGAGTTTAGGACCCAGCTTAAAAGATTGGATTCTGATCGGGCCCAGAGACGAGGTCAAGTCCGACAAGGTTACGACCAAATATTGAGGCCAAGGCTACAACTAATTGCCGACTAAGGTTGCAACTGAAGTTAGAGGCCCAGGTTAACCCTAGGTTAGCCACTAAGACTTAAATCAGATCACGGAATATTCCAAAAGTCGAAAGTTCACACAGGTTGTGTGTCAGTTGGATCAGGCTGATTCATATACTTAGGACTTATCGAAGGATTCAACCTATTGACCATTATAGGAAGGTCAGGGTTAGAGGACAAAACCAACGTCGCATAAAAGGAGTAAAAGGCATCTTCCGAAGGGTTACCGTCTGAATAACGACGTTTAAAGGAAGTATTGCTCCGGTACCTCTTGTAAATAAATTGAACTTATAAATAATACACATAATCCGAATTTGCATTGTATTATATATTTTATTATGAAATAACTGATATATATATATGGTATTTAGCTTAGGTATTAATAGGGTGTTTATAAATTAAAGTTAACAGCCATAGGTAGTTAGGATTGTTATTAAAATACTTATTTATTCATATTATTTATTATATATAATAAAAAAAAACAATAATCGTGTTTCTCAATCCCCTTTTGTCTCTTCTTTTCACCATAACAGGAAAGGTCCCTGTAAAGGAACAAAACCTTGCCTCCCGCAGAAAAGGAAATAATAACAACAAAATAAAGGAAAGATCTTTCATTTCATCATATTTTAAATTTTGCAAGAATTTTTTTTAGTAGTGTTTGGGACATCTGAAACAAGCATAAAATCTTTAGGTATGTATCTTTTAAAATTGTCAGTTGGAAAAGGCACTATTATCTTTATTTTAAAAGATACATACCTATACCACATTCTCACTCTCTAACAATTTACGACCGTAACTCATTCCTGCAAAAGCATAGAGAAGAAAATGAACATGGGATCGATGTTACAAATATAGAGCAGATATCTCTCCGTCATAGACGCTCGCAAAAACAATGATTAGAATCTTTTCTAACTAAGAATGCAAATAATCTTAATGTTTTAAATGCCCATATTCTTGGTGAATTTACCAATTTTGTTTTATAAAAATTTTCAAAAATCTTATTTTATTAAATATCTAAATAACATCACTTAAACAACCAACTATTTTAACACTATTTTGTCCTTAATTTTATTGAAGTTTTATTTACGAGCCTGAATGCGGGGAGGCGGTATGTCCTCTCGAAAGTATAGTTCGTGGTTTTTGTAATTTTTCTTTTGTTTTATTTTTATGTGGGGATTTATAATAATACTATATTCACACGTTTATTGTGTTTTCCCTTATATATATATATATATATATATATATATATATATATATATATATAAATAAAGAAAGAGAGAGAGTTGCTATATATATAAATATATATATATATATATATATATATATATATATATATATATATATATAATAATAATAATAATAATAATAATAATAAAAAGAGAGAAAAAATTTTGCATAAGACAGTAATTTAAAAAGATAAATTCGTGACAGCCGCATTGCGGTTTTTAAGAGCATTGACAACCGCGGTTGCAGTTGCGGTTGTGTAGACCAGTGACAACCGCGGTTGCGGTTGCAGTTGCGGTTGTCAAAATATGTGCGGTTGCTTCGCATTTGCAGTTGCGGTTATTCGATCCATCACTAATATATATATATTTAATAATAATATGTAGCTGTTTACTCCGCATTTTTATTTGCGTAATATATATATATAATTATATAACTAATATATATATATATATATATATATATATATATATATATATATAATATATATTAATATATATATATATATATATATATAATAACTCATATATATATATATATATATATATTTATATAAAATAGAAAATTTAAAGCCTTGCTTTATTTCTGAAGATATCTATAATATATATCTTCTTTGCTAATATGCTGCTCTAATATATATATATATAGAAAAATATTTATATATATATATATATATATATATATATATTATTGTGAAACAATTTGTAAACATACGACATTTAAAAGGTATTAATTTCGTAAATTCCAAAAATGAATGCGAATGAAGCCTTGTTTTTGGAGTCAGAAGTCTTCCGTTTGTGTAGCTGTTCTCACAGTAGTTCCTTGCCTCTGAAAAATTACGATCTTCTTGCTTCACGACGTAAAAGAGTCCGTCGTCACCAAGGAAAGGGATATCAATATCTGGTATTGAAAAACAAAAAATTCTTACTTACAGAATATGAAAAAAAATAATTAAAGCGAGAAGAAAGAAATTTTTTCCTTACATTTAGCAAATGTAAACCCTTTTTCGGCAAAACTTAAAGAAAGTGAACTTATGTGCTTGTCAGAAAGGAGGCAGGAAATATTTCCGTTGGATTCTTTCTTCATTGACACTATCCAACAAGTCCCCGAATGACTGCAAAGCTCTTTACATTCATCTTTAAATAATAAAGAAATGGAAAACTTATACTTATGATTCAGTTTAAGGGCAAGATCCAATTTTGGGCTTGGGCTGGCCCCCATTTTCACCCCACCTAAAAATGGACATAAAATTCGGAATTATCAGCCGATTTTGACTATATAAACACCAAAATGTAGCTTTTTGGCCTCGCGTTGTTTTCCGGTGTTTTTGGTGTCTGTAGTCATTATTTAAAAAAATTTTCAATTTTCAAAAACCCATGTTTTTGACATTCTTCAAATCAACTTCCAGATTTTTCCGAAATGACTTCAGAAACTTGAAATATGCATAGATGGGTCCATTGCACATAAAGTACAGAAGTACTTTTTTCGATTTTTGAGTTTTGTGCTTTCAGGGTTGTCATTTCCAAACTCACTTTTTTTGAATTTTAAAATGAAAAATTGAGAGAATTTTTCTGGTCGGGCTTGAAGTGGATGAAATTTTCAGGACATATGTAGTCTGGGGAGAGGCACATTTGTTACTTAAATAATTTATTTGTATATGCATTAGTTTTGGATTTTTGATGGAACAAATTTTCAAAAAAAATTTTGGGAAATTTTTAAAAATTTCTATTAGTATACAAAGACATTATCACAGTAAAAAAGGTGTCTCTCACTTAACAAAGCCCTGAAAATTTGATGTTCGATCGGATAAGTAGGAAAAACATTTATCAATATTTCACTTTCAAAAAAAATTGTAAAAAGTGAAACATTAAGATATTTTTTTCCTATATCCAGTCAACATCAAATTTTCAGGGCTTGTAAAGTTGGGCAGAGATACCTTTTTTACTTAGATAATTTTTGTATACTCAAAAAATTTTTAAAAATTTCCCAAAATTTTTTTTTTTTTTTTTGAAAATTTGTTCTATGAACAAATCCAAAACTAATACATATGCAAAGAAAATATTTAAGTAAAAATGTACCTCACCCCGACCACACTATGCCCTAAAAATTCATCTACTCCTTAAACAGGGGAGAAAAAAATCCCATCTAATTTTCATTTCAAAATCAAAAGAGTGAGTTTGGAAATTAGTTAACCTTTGGGCAATAAACTCAAAATCAATACTCCGTTAATCATTTCGGAAAGAGTATCGAGTGTAGTTAAAAAATCTGTCAAGCTATGAGTTTAAGAATTGAAAATTCTAATGCTGTTACCCAGGCCTGCACTGAGCTGGCATTTTAAACTAGCATTTGGTGTTTATATAGTCCAAAAATCAGCCGAGAGGCCCTGTCTCTTTAGGTGGGGGACAGAGAGACCAGCCAAACTAAATAGGATCTTGCCTATTCATTTATAAGGATAGCATGGAAATAAGCAAATTAATAAATAAATGTTAAGAAAAGAGGAACTTTCATTCTAAAATGCGATATATGTATATATGTAATAACTATGTAATAATATATGTATATCTATATAATATATATATAATAATAACATATTAACATATAACATATATACATAAATCATATATGTACTTTAACTTAATAATATCTTCTGCTGTAATATATACAACTCACTCAACAATATCCCAATAATAACAACTCTTGTATAATATTAACAATAACCCAATAACATAATATATATATATATATAATAGCATATATATATATATAATAACCTTAATAATAATAATAATATATATATATATATTATATATATATATATATATATATATATGTAATATCTTAATAATATGTATATATATAATAATATATGTATGTATATATGTTTATATATGTAATATATGTATATATATATGTATATAACTATATATATAACTATATAACAATATCTATATATAATATATACATATATATGTATGTATGTATAATAATAATATATATATAAACAACTTAATAATATAATAATAATATATATAATATATGTATATATATATATATATATAGTATATATAATATAATAATATATAATATATATATACGAGATATATATGAGAGAGAGAGATTGAAAATAACTACAAAACTTCGCGTAGTTTATATGATACTGAATTTATTTCCCCTATTAGGTAATGATTAAAAGATGAAACTTATTTTATTTAATGAACACAAGATTAAATTTCGTATCTAGTTTTATCACCAAGCAATAAATAAATTATAGAATTAATTATTGATAATTAATCAAGCTTTCGTGGTCGTACGAAACGCACTTCTTCAGGACTGAAAGGAACAGAAGAAAGGATAAATTGAATTTAGCTTCTTTTCTCTTCGATCTGGCTACTTGGTCTTCAAATTAAGTCTTCGTAGTGATGAAAAATTGATGCGTCTGAAATATTTACTATTGTGTTAAATCTTTTTGAGTAAATTGCCTAGGGAGACCGATTCCTTCAAATATATGTTGGTTACTTCATCTATGTGGCATTCTCCTTTTTGTAGATTAAAATTGTTGCTATTTTTAATGATAAAAGATTCGATAAATTTTCTATTTTCTGTGTCTAGTATAGATTTAATGAGGGTAGATGTATTAGTGTTGATATTGTGGTTATAAGTTTGACGATGCTTGGCTAAAAATGAGGATTATTTGTCGTATTTCAAATCGTTCTTATGTTGGTAAAATCTAATATTAAAGTTATTTGTTTCACCGATATAATTTTTTTGGGCAATTTTCACAGTTTATTGTGTAGATACCGGATTCTTTGTTTAGGTTATTGTTGCTAGATTTTAATGCGTGTTTTAAGGTTATATTGTTAGATTAAACGGTTTGTATAGGTATATAATTATGGATGACATTTTTTTGTAAGTTTGGAAAGGGAAGTATGTCAGAAAATGGCTTTTTATTAGTAGTTACGTGTAGGTATTTTTGCTTTGCTTTACGTAGAGCTTTGTTGACCATGATTTTGGGGTAATCTATCTTGTAAAATATGCTTTTTAATATTTTAATTTCAGATTTTAAATGTTGAGAGCTGCAAAATCTAAAGGCACATAAAAAAAGATTGTTTAAAATGGTTAATTTTGTGGGAACATCATGCGCAGAATACCAATGGATATAAGAAGGATTTGAAGTAGGTTTACGATGTATATTAAAGGATGGAAATTGATCATTGGTCCAGGATATTAGTAAATCAAGGAAATGTATTTTATTTTTAATAGCCTTTTCTATTGTAAATGTTATATCCGGATGAATGTTGTTAAAAAAGTTTCAAACTGTATTTGTGTTAATATCCTCCGGAATAAGGGCAAAACTATCATCTACATAGCGTAACCAGATTATGGAATGAAATTTAGGAAAAATATGGTAAACCTCTAACCACTCCATGAATATATTGCTAAAAACCGGGGAAAGGAATGAACCCATGCAAACCTGAAATCTTTTTGGTAATAGTTGGCTTTAAGGTAATGTCAGATATCGATATTTTAGAAAAGATAATCGATTTTTTTAATATTCCCACCATACAACGTTGCCAAGTGTTTTCAAATAAACAACGTGCCATATTTACATATTTACACACTTTTATTACACTTATATATATATATATATATATATATATATATATATATATATATATATATATATATATATATATATATATATATATATATATATATATATATATATATATATATACATATATTTTTATAATACTATATATATATTTATATATATATATATATATATATATATATATATATATATATATATATATATATATATATATATATATATACACAAAATATTGTGTTCATACAGAAAATTATTTAAATTGACACTACTTTCACATAGCAAAAGAAAAGAGTTTAAAGTATTTTCACATAAAGAACAAATATCGGTAACAGCAACTGCACTTGACCAAGAGGCCATGTTGAAGATACAACCACGATACAACTAAATTCTAATACTGCTTTAATATATTTAAATGAAAAATTTGTGAAGCTGCTTAAAGAAGATAAAGTAGTCTTTCAGTTGAAAGGCAAATGTGTTTCAAATTAATTTATTTTCAAATTCATTTTTATTTAATTTTTGGTTTATTTCGAGTAAATGTTTATTATTTGTGTCCACAATAGAAGTAATTTATATATATATATATATATATATATATATATATATACTTTCATATATATACTATATAAATTAAAATATTATATATATATATATATATATATATATATATATATATATATATATATATATATATATATATATATATATATATATATATATATATATATATATAGATGGTCAGATTTTTTAATGCTCACAGTATGTAACTAGGGAACGGCAGGTCTACAGTAAAACAAATTATATATTTGGAATCAGCCGAAAAATCTAAGGGGATGGGATTTGCTTTTTTTTTTTTTGCTTATTCATCGAATATTTTTAAAATTATTTCCCCATTTAGGGGATCGAGCCGACGGGGGACAGAGGGGGACGTTTCATCCCCGGAGGAGATGGTCGGAGGAACGCGACACTTAAAAGACCCAAAGAGCGGGGGTTTCGGAGACCATCCCCGGAGGCGGGGATTAGTCCCCGTCGTCCACCGAGGAGAGGCCGAGAGACCCCGACTCTCCTGCCATCTTTGCGGTTTTACCCTATGGTATTCCTTTAGTTAAAAAAAAAAAGAATAATTTTACTTCAAAAACACTTTAGTATTACTTTAACTAAAGGAATACCATAGGGTATAACTAAAGATGGCAGGAGTCGGGTCTTTCGGCCTCCCGGTGGACGACGGAGGAATAATCCCCCCTCCGGGATGGTCTCCGGAACCCCGCTCTTTGGTCTTTTTAACGTCGTCCGACCATCCCACCGGGAGCCCGTCTCTCGGTCCGTCGGCTCAGCTAAATGAAATATTTAAACTATTTTCGATGAATAAAAAAAAAAAAAAAAAAAAAAAATCTCATCCTTAGAATTTTCGGCTGATTCCAAATATATAATTTGTTTTTACTGTAGGAGCTGCCGATCTGGTTACATACTGTGAGCATTAAAAAAAATCTGACCATATATATATATATATATATATATATATATATATATATATATATATATATATATATATATATATATATATATATATATATATATATATATATATATATAACTGCGCTGCTGCTCTATATATATATATATTCAAATGTTTGAATTTATTTAATTTTTCAAAAATTTTAATTTTAAATAACACATTTAAGTTAATATATACGTAACTATAAACAAATATTTCATTTTTGAAAAATTATTTAATGTAAATTTAGCCGAAGCCAGTGTTACTCTTACGTGTTCGAACAGATTATACTTATGGGTTACAACAATATCCGATAACTTACGATTATCGGAAAAAACAATCGATATCTGATAACATTACCTCAAACCGAACTATTACCATCTTTTTGAAGTATTTATCTTGAAAATTAAAGCAAGAGTGATCTAAGGTAAGGGTGATTAGTTGTTCTTTACTAGAAAAGGGAAGTTGAAAAGTGAAATTTCAACAAACCGTTAAATCTAACAATATAACCTTAAAGCACGCATTAAAACCTAGCAACAATAACCTAAACAAAGAATAATGTATCTACACAATAAACTATGAAAATTGGCCGATAAAGTATATCGGTGAAACAAATAACTTTAATATTAGATTTTACCAACATAAGAACGATTTGAAATACGACAAACAATCCTCATCTTTAGACAAGCATTGTCAAACTCATAACCATAATACCAACACTAATCCATCTACTCTCTCTCATTAAACCTATACAAGACACAGAAAACAGAAAATTTATCGAATCTTTTATCATTAAAAATAGCAACAATTCTAATCTACAAAAAGGAGAATGCCACATAGATGAAGTAACCAACATGTATTTGAAGGAATCGGTATCCCTAGGCAATTTACTCAAAAAGATTTAACACAATAGTAAATATTTCAGACGCATCAATTTTTCATCACTACGAAAACTTAATTTGAAGATCGAAGAAAAAAACTAAATTGGTATCGCTCTGTTCCATTCAGTAATGAAGAAGTGCATCGCGTACACGACCACCAGCTTTGTTAATATCAATGTGAATTGCATATTTATTTATTGCGACGTACTGCTATTACGAACGAAATTTAATCTTGTGATCATTAAATAAAATAAGTTTCATCTTTTACATACCTCATAGAAATAAATTCATTCAGTTCTATATATATATGTATATATATATATATATATATATATATATATATATATATATATATATATATATATATACTAACTATATATATGCTGCTCTATATATATATATATATATATATATATATATATATATATAGGTCCTATTCTGTTTTACGTCCGTCAGTACTGATTTTTTTTAATATATGTTATACTATATGATGCTAACAATGAATTCAGTGTTAACGGACATGATTCAAAAAGTTCAGAAATATTTTTAAATAATTTTTAACAATAAAATTAATATATATATATATATATATATATATATATATATATATATATATATATATATATATATATATATATATATATATATATATATATATATAATATATACTGCTATATATAACATATATACTCACTCCTGCATATTAGGGGAAGGCTCGGCCGACGGGGGGGACAGAGGGGGACATTTTCATGCCCGTAGAGAGGGATGGAGAACCCGACGCACAAACCACCAAGAACGGAGGTTCGGAGACTCTCCCGGAGGAGGAAGTAGTCCTACCTTGTCCGTTCCTTGGAAGGCCGAGAGACAACGACTTCTGCCATTTTGCTGTTTACCCGCAAGGTGTTCATTTATTTGAAAAACACCCAAAGAATAAAAACAAAATATTACTAAAAATTACTTTTAAAATTATTTAAAATATTTTGAACTTTGAACATGTCCGTTACCGAAATTCATTGTTTGTATCATATACTAGCAATATATTGAAAAAAAATTAAAACTGACGGAGTCGTATAACGGTACTTCGAAATTTTGAATCATGTCCGTTACCACTGAACTTCATTGTTAGGATCCATAAACTAAATATATTTAAAAAAAAAAAAAAAAATTAAAACTGACCCAAGCAACATAACAGGTCCTTTATATATATATATATATATATATATATATATATATCTTTACCACTATATATATATATATATATATATATATATATATATATATATAACCTTTCTTTGCTCTCTTTCTCTTTACTATATATATATATATATATATATATATATATATATATATATATACATATATACTCTTTCTAATATATATATATATATATATATATGCATAATAACTTAATATTATAATATACTATATTATATATATATATATATATATATATATATAATATGTACTCATATATATATATAATAACATAACATAATATATATATATATATATAATATATATATATATATAAAAATATATATATATATATATATATATATATATATAATAATAATATATATATATATATATATATATATATATATATATACTTTATATATATATATATATATATATATATATATATATATATAAACGGTTTTTCTAATTTTGATCTCTTCAACTCACAGTGAGTAGAGGTTGTAAGCCTTCTGTTCATATCCAAAGAATCCATAACATGCTCATAATAAACTATAGAAGGAAATATTGTCGAGATTATTTTGTAGTCGCTCAAAGAACATTTGCTGAATAACTGATCCATTTAGCAATATAAATAAACTGAAAATGCCTAGAGGTCCTAAGTAGTTCATTTCATCTACAAAAATCTTATAAGAAAATAGATGAACATATATATATATATATATATATATATATATATATAATATATATATATGCCATATATATATATATATAGTATATATAATAACCATATATATATATATATATATATACTCTTTAAATACTGCTACACTCACATTATATACATATATATATATATATATATATATATATATATATATACCGTAAACAGGGGTAACTTTGCCACCATTTTACCTAACCTAATTTTTCTCCAAAAAAAAAAAAATTCTCAAATAGTAGGAATTTCATATTCTGGAATTAAATAATAGAGGTATAAGTGAACAAAAATTTTTAAATAAACCATTTAAAACATTAATGTTTTATATTTTTAAATATTAGGTCTAAATATTTCTTAAATCAAAAATTTAGGGTCACCAACCACCCCCCAAAAAACTGGTTAGTCAAAAAATTATTTTGCATTGTGTGTTTGTTTAAAGTACGTTAGTACACACTGCATACAGAAGGTGAAATGACTGTGAATAACAGTATTCAAGAAAATTGAAGAATTGTAAAAATTGTCACTTTTTGGGTAACTTTGCCATAGGGTGGTAAAGTAACCCCCACATCTTTTTTGGTTATTTTTGAATTTATTTAAATAAATGAATTGATAGTAATAATCACAGAAGTAAAGGGATGCTGGAACGGGGGGTTCCAGGAACCCCACGCTCTTTCCTGGGGTGTTTTCCAGGCCCTACCCTGTACATTCGCCATGTACGTGCGTGAGTGTATTTACGCCTGACCATATGCTCATGTACTTTCATGTCCGTTTTTCACCCTACCCCCCTTTGTTCTCCCGCTACTCCCATTCTTCCATCCTATAACGTCACGTTCCTGGAGCAGCCACGTGCATGGGTTCATGTAAGTATACATGAACATCTTAGAGTTCATGAACTCTCGTATGACGTCACCACTCAGCTACGTTCATCAGAGTTCTATCCTATGACGTCATCACTCAGCTCGCCACTTCAAAGGAACCATTAATGGTATCAGATTCTGAAAGTGGAAATGAACAAGATAGCAGTGAAGAAGAATGGGTTCCATTAAGAAAAAAGATATCAAGGTTGTATCTGGATTCAGAGACTGCAGGTATCCGAGAAAAAGTCAACAAAACAATGACCCAACAGCTAAGGAAACACCAAAACCAAAAGGCAAAAACGAGATCCTAACATTTAGGGTGGGAGAGTTTGCTATCATCAATGTACCAAAGGAAAACAGTGAAACTACTGTTCCTTTCATAGCCATAATCCAAGACAAGAAAGGTAAAACAAAGACCTTGCATACCAGGTCCAGTTCTTGAAACCTGTGAGTACCAAAAAGAAAACAAATTTTGAAGTCATTCCTGATGATATTCATTGGGTTTTGGCAAATGATATTTGCAAAATAAGATTACCCCATCCAATTTTAAATGAATATGAAGAATGGGTGTTCCCTTCTTCCCCCTTTCCAGTTTAGATTGTAATTCTAAAGAAAAAATATTAGTTTTAAGAAATTTTTATTGTTTAAAAAGGAAATATATAAGTTTCAAAATACTTGGGAACAAAGTCCCTTACTTTAATGTATAGAAAAACCTTGAATAAAATGGGAAAATACCAGTGGGCAAAGTTGCCCCCGAAATTTTCAGAAAAAAGGAGAAAAAATATATTTATGTCAAAGTTTATGAAAATAATTTACTTGAAAATCTTTGAAAGACTCATGGCAAAGCTGCCCCACAATATAAAGTCCTTATCTAAAATTTAACCTATAGAAAATTACATATAAAATAAACGTGGCAAAATTACCCCTAGCTGTTGTTCTAACTTTGCCACCCTCAAATTTGACCATATAAAAAAAAGAAAAAACATACTGAAGAATGCTTTTAGGTAAGTGAAGTACAAATGCAGATCTGTATTTTAAGTATTTAATATGTTAAAAAAATTAATAATTTTTTTCAGGATTTATGCGGAAAAAAAAGGTGGAAACAGTTATCTGTTTGTATATATATATATATATATATATATATATATATATATATATATATATATATATATATATATATATATATATATATATATATATATATATATATATATATATATATATATATATATTTAACATATATATATATATATATATATATATATATATAGGAACTTCTCCTTAAAGGGTAGTTAACCGATATATATCGAACGAACAATGTAATCGATTTTTTCGATTATTTCAAGGCAAAAGTGCGAGAAGGTTGCCAATGAGTTTTTTTTTTTTTTACTAAAGGAATACCCAAGATTAAATAGCAAAGATTTGAAAGAGTCAGGGTCTCTCGGCCTCAGCGGGGACGACAGGGGGACTTCGTCCCCCCCTCTGACCCCCGTCGGCTCGAGCCCCTTAATAAGAATAAAAAAGAAAATTATAAAAAAAATTAACATATAAAAATTAACATGATAAAAAAAAGCAACTTGTGAAAACTCTCGGGATGTTTCTATTGGTGGTTTAGCTAACACGTCACACTGCAGGGAAGCACACAATTGTGGGAAGCATGAACAGAGTTCTGCGATCTGAAATTTTTTGTAACAATATTGTTTTATTTTCATTTATCTATCTATTTGTTATTATTAATTTGAACAATATATTTTAACTTAAATTATTAATTTTATATCAAATTTATTTTTTTTTTCAATTTCTTTTTAATTATATTAAATAGCAGCTTCTAATTCATTTTTTAATGAAATAAATTATAGGACACAAACATGTTAACACTCTAAAATGTCCTACTAAATACTGTTGACGCATGCGCTAACAAAAACACTGTAGGGTTCGCATAGGGTTCGGAGATATTTCGATATCATGACTATTTATCTAACTTCCCTTTAAAGGAGTAGTGCCTATAATATATATATATATATATATATATATATATATATATATATATATATATATACTATATATATATATATATATATATATATATATATATATAATGTTTCTAATTATTTAAAGTAAAAGTGTATACTATAAAATGTTTTACGTTTTCTTCAACCAAGTTAAAAGAAAATATAGTTGTAGGATGAACACTTTTTATTGATCAAAAGGATGCCTTGCATTAGATGCTTCTTCGGGTTTTTATCATTGTAATATCAGTGTTTAATTCAGACTTTTTTTCTGGAAGAGATTTCACTATATCGGGGTGGAATGGAATATATATATATATATATATATATATATATATATATATATATATATATATATATATATATATATATATATATATATATTTATATATAGAATATTTATAAATATTTTATAAATATATATAACTATGTATGCTGCTCTCTATGCCTGCTATGCTGCTGTATATATTAATAGTGGTACTCACATTTTAAACAAGACGAATGCGTCTTGTCTTTTTGGAAGCATAGTTGTTGATCACTTGATCAATAAATTCTTCTGTTGGCTCTTCATCACCTTCAATGGACACTTTAACACAGAAATGTAAAGTTTCTTGTCCCATACGATTCCTGAGCTTTGTCATTATCCTATTCATGGTGCTGAAAGATCGTTCCACACTGGCAGTTGAAATAGGTACACACAATATACATTCAGCAATTTTTTTTTTTAAGATTTCATATCCAATATCAGCTCTTAAAATAAAAGAAGCAACATCTGTACTAGTATCGTTTAACTTATTGCGGGCAACATGTGTGAAAGATTTAAAATCTGACAAAGCGGCATCAATTTCATTAATTCCAAACAGATGGCAAAGTTCTCTACATTCATTTTCATTCATTTGAACAAACTGTTTGAAGTTTTCAAAATATGCACATAGCTATATTAATCTTACAGCTTTATCATTAAATCTTTGTTTCATTTCGTTTGCTACTTCTTCTACAAATCCTCTTGCAATTTTTAACAATTTTTTTTGGTATCAATAAAATTTATTTGTTTAAATTCTGAAACATAATTCTCAAGGCCTTTAATTTTCATATGCAGTTCATTATCTTCATTTTCAATAACACATAACTTGATGATTTTTTCTAAATGACCAACTGTTCCAGAAATAAGCTGGGAAAGAGATGAGAGTTTATGAGCTTCTTTTTGGAGAACCTTACTTAAATTTGACAAGGCACTCAGTGTTACATCTAAAATAGCCAAACTCAATATAGAACTTATATTAGTCATTTCTAAAAGAATACCACAATATAAACTTGCTAAATCGGCACCATCCTTGTAAATGTGTTCACATGCCATCAATATTGATTGAAAACATAAAAACACAGCATGTACCGTACGATAATTGCTAAGCCAACGTACGTCTACAGCTTCTGGAATCTTTAAGGCAGGCTCTTCTAATGATTTTTGAATTTCATGTAAAATTTCTTCTCTTTTTTAGGAGAAAAATGAAAAACTTGTAGATAGCATCTTTTAATAACATGTAAAGCCCTCCTAATCATTGGAAACGTTTTTCTGGAATTAGTGACGGAAAGCGATAAAACGAGGGATTTACAATGAAAATAGGGAATTTCACATTGTTTCATTTCCGAAATCCTTCCGCGCACCCCTTTATACTACCATTGAAATTCGCAACACCGTCAAAAGAACATGATACTAATTTCTCGTAAGAAAGTCTTTCTTTTTGTCAAAAATATTGACTCGCCGTCGGTTTTTCCTAATTAACCATAAAAAAAAAACCTTTCTCTTACTTCATAAACTGGAGCTGGGACTACATAGCGAACTAACAGTGACAATTCATTTTGATTATTTATGTTCGTGGATTCATCTGCCATTACAGAGTAATATCTACCACTAAGTAAATATTCATCTTGTTTGTCCAAGACTTCACCAATAGAAAGCAATAACTCTGAAGCGGTTACAGTGCTAATGTATGTCAGAAATCTCTCACTTCGGGCGTTAATCATGTCCTCAAGAGGTTTGTTGTATTATAATAAAATCCTACGAACTAATGCTTTATATTTGGTGGTATGAGGTATTTCTTCTTTAGCTAAAAAATATGCGCTTCTAACTAACGCTGAAAAAGCTTCTCTGTTAACATTTTTCTCACTTTCACTCTGTTGAATCAATAGTGTTTGGAAAGGAGCTCTTAAGCCGTGCAATCAATTTCCATTGAAATTGCCTTACAGTGCTTATCTGATTTTGAATGTTTTTCCAGTTTTCCTGAACATCCAGTAGCTTTTCTGATATAAAAAATTCACCTGTTTTTTGAAGCACATCTATGTCATTTTTTAAATGCACTTCACACAGCTTACAAAATGTACCACCACTAGTACGATCAAAGTACAAGCACTTGTATTTAGTTTCCCACTGCTTTTGATATTTAATTTCGCCTGTTTTTGTGGCAGAAACTTCACTTACTATACCTTGCGGTTCTTCATCATTATGACCAATTGCTATAAATGTACTTTGTGCTGGCTCTTCAGTACGTCTTTTCTTATTGAAAAATTCATGCAATTTTTGCTGTCTTGCCATCAAAATCCACCTAGGGCTTTACGGGACCGTGAGGACCCTCACAATGACATCTCGTCAATGTAGGGTTCATCCCTAGGCCCAGGTGGGCTGCAACCATACCCCCTCACAAAACCCAGCCATTCACTCCTATTATGCACCTTTCTTCTCGCCTCTGCCAAACTCACATTTCTCTTCTCCATGCATTCCTTTACTGATTCAATCAACTTTTTTTCGGTCTCCCAGCCGGTCGATTCCCAGCACACTCACCACTACATATCCGCTTAACCAACCAACTATCATCCATCCTTTCCACATGACCAAACCATCTCAAAGTACTTTCATTTATTCTCTCATTTAACCATTTCTCCACACCACACAACTCTCTAATACGTTCATTCCTCAATCTATCAATTCTTCTCACACTTAACACTCCCTTAAGATTCTCCATCTGAGCACGTTGTACTTTTGATCTATACCTCTTATTCCAGACCATAGTCTTACTACTATACATTAACACAGATGACAACATACCCTCATGTAAAATCCTAGCGCAATCAAAACTCATTCCCTTTCCATCCACCAAGAATTTA
This sequence comes from Trachelipus rathkii, assembly GCA_015478945.1. NCBI lineage: Eukaryota > Metazoa > Arthropoda > Malacostraca > Isopoda > Trachelipodidae > Trachelipus > Trachelipus rathkii. The sequence continues at coordinate 18,501 of JABUQX010142071.1, forward strand.
ATTGCCTCAGCAAATTCCTGCCATTTACAACTCTCCTTCTAAACTCTGCATCATCTGTTTCCTTTTCATCCAACATATGTCCTAAATATTTAAACTCAGACACTTGTTCCAGCTGCTCACCATCTAACAAAACTTCACACTGAGGACTGTCCTCACTCACAACCATAACCTTGCTCTTATCTACGTTTACTTTCAAACCCCTCCTTTTACACACCCTGCCAGATCTCTCTACCAATCCTCTGAAACTCTCTTCAGATTCGCCACAGAAAATCAAATCATCTGCATATAATAGGTAGGGAACCCTCCACTCTCTTGCATTCTCCATCATTCTAACACCATCCCCTGCTACTCCCACCTCTAATTCTTTCATAACCCCATCCTTATACAAGTTGTATAACCAAGGAGACATGACAAAGCCCATCCTCACTCCACTATTAATATTAAAAAAATCACTTTCGACTATTTATTCTTACACACGCTTTACTATCGTCATACATACTTTAGATTCCATTCAGAAGCCTACCACCAACACCATATAATACTAACACCTACCATAGAGCTTCCCTATTAATTCCATTATACGCATGTTGCAATTCCATAAAATCTAAATGCAATTTATTCTTCTTCTCTCGTATTTTCTCAATCTTTGTTTCAATGTAAAAGATTTGATCCACACATTCTCTACCACTTCTAAACGCACCTTGTTTTTTACCAATCAGTCCTTTAGTCACTCGACCCGCTCTTTCGACCAAAATACCAGCATATATATTCCCTACTGCACTCATTAAACTAATTCCCTTAAAATACCTACAGTTACCCTTATCCCCCTAATCCTAATATAAGAATATTATTACTGCTGTCCTACAATCCCTCGGAAATATACCATCCATAAACGCTTTGTTACACATCTTCCAAATTCAATCAATCACCATCTCGCCTCCGTTCTTGATCATTTCACCAGTAATTTCATCTATACCTGCAGATTTACCATTCCTCAACTTTCTCATTTTATCTATTACCTCCTCCTTACTAGTGACCTCATCCCCAAAATTGCTATTCCTTTTTGCACCATCAAACCTATACACATTCACTATCATCTCTTCATTACTGCCAATGTTTTGCAGATTTTCGAAGTGTTCCCTCCACACTCCAATTACATTTATTTCATCAATTACGAAAGCACCATCCCTTTTCATAATTCTAAGCAGATTCCCCTTATTCCCCATTCATCCTACTTCCAAACTGTTCATTTACCTCTTTTTTTCCTCCTACGAATGCATCTTTTAGTATTCCTTTTTTTCTACTTGTATAATTCCAAAAGGAAATTCTTTAGAAACCTCATCATTGACTTTCAGTATATTCAACCCCGCTTCTTTTTTGCTTTTAACCACTTGCAACACCTGTTCGTTCCATCACTCCCTGTTAACATTCTTACTTCCTACTTTAGCACATCCACATACTTCCTTTGCACTACTAACAACCGCTTCCTTAATTTACTTACAGATTTTTTCAGTTTCAACTTGTTCAGATTCAACTGATTTACTTGTAAGTGCTCTTAAATACTTATTCTTGTTACCTTGTTCACTTAACTTCTCACTCTTAATTCTACCCATTTCCTTGCTTATCACATTCCTTTCAAAACAACATAATTATCCGATAATACTATTCCTATCCCCTCTCTGATTTAATATCCAACACATATTTCAATATCTTCTTCTTTACCAAATCAAAATTAATCATACTTTTCACCTCGATACCATCTCTACCTACACCAACTCTAGTATACTTAGGGATTTTCATGTGTTTAAAGAAAGTATTACTTACACACACACACCTCTCTCCTCACAGAACTCAATTACCTTCCTACCATTCTCATTTTCTCCCGACACCCCAAAGCCACATGTTAAACCATCCCTTTTTGATCACCTATCACCATTTAGATCCCCTGATCAACCTGACTCCATATTCACCCCATCAAAACATCATTCAGTTTATCCCAGAAAATCACACTCCCATCCAGATTACCCTCAGATGGGCTATATGTCACAACCGCACATACCTTGACCTTTTCAAACTTTAATTTGACCATTAGAATTCTAGTACTCACACACACAAAATCTACCATAGCTCTGTACCACAAGTCCTTCATCAGAATTGCAACTTCCTCTCTCCCCCTCTCATTCATTTACACACCAGCACATTTCACACCACACCACTTATTTTCACCGTTTCCTTTCATATTTGCTTCAGTCACAGCGAGCAAATCAAATTTGCCCTTTCTAAATACATCCATCACCTCTCTCCTTTCCTTTTCTCCTCAACATTTATTTCTTTGACATTCCATTTACCCATACGATTCATGCATTTTTGCCGAAAGATAACGACCTTCTCCAAGGCATGTATTAGCATTCCTGGCAAAGATAAGTGGTAATGGGCAGCCAACCAACTTCCATTATATATATATATATATATATATATATATATATATATATATATATATATATATATATATATATTCTTCCCTCTTATATATATATATATATATATATATATATAATATATGTATCTCATATAATAATAATATGAAATAATAATAATATATGTATATATATATATGTTAAATATATAACATTATATAATATATATATATGTATATAATAATAATATATAATAATAATAACATAATATATGCTTTATATATATATATATATATAATATAATAATAATATATATCTAATATAATAATATATATAATATATATAATAATAATATATATATATATAATAATAATAATATATATATGTAATAATAATAATAATATGTAATAATATATATATATATAATTTATGAGGCTATACATGTATTTCATTAACAGCAAAATATTATTTTTTTCAATCAGATATCGATTTATTGATTTTTTTTGTATTTTGGTTTATTTTTGTGAAGTTCTAAAACTGCAAATATGTTTTCTTTCAGTTTTATTGTAAATTAATATTGTAAATTTATATTGAATAAACATGTATGCTCGGTAACGTTTCTTTACAGATTTATTAGCGAAGAAGCTACTCTAAGAAGGTAGGAAATACGGTATGGGACACAGGATTCCCCATAAACAACACGATTTCAAGTCCTTATTCAGCATATTATAATACTGCAGATACAGGTTACAATAGGTGTTCAAAATGAACCCACCAGCCCTGATGCATGCACGGCACCTCCGTAAAAAGGACATTGTCTCTGACCGGCATTCCTCTACTGTTATGTCTGCACACACTTGCCTGATTCTTTACTGCGATTTCCGAACGTCATTAACAGGTATTTCTAGTTGAAACACATATTGTAACCTGTATCTGTTGTATTATAATGCCCTGAATAAAGATATGCAATCATGTTGTTTATGAGGAATTCTGTGTCTACACGTATTCCCACCCTCTTAGGTTGGCTCTATCGATAATAACCCCGTAGCGAAGCGTTACAGAGCGTATAAGTATAGGCGACAGTGCCCAACCCGTAGTTCGCGAGCAATGTGTTGCTCGCGGCTCGCGTATTCAGATTCATCACATTTATTAAAAATAAAATAGTTTTAATATATATATATATATATATATATATGTCTGTGTGTGTGGCTCGCCTAAAAAATTTTAATATATATGTATGTAATATCTATGAAATAATACTCTTCTTCTTTCTCTCTACTTTCATCTTTATATGTAATAATAATAATAATATATATATAATAATAATATAAATTGTAATGGAATATAATACATATAATAATATATATATGTATATAACTCTAAAATATAATAATATGTAATATAATAAATAAACAGCATAATAATATATAGATATATATATATTTCTTGCATGTATAATAATAATATGTATGATTATGTATGCTAATAATACTATAATAATATGTATATGTATAGCCATATATATAAGTTAATGTTTATTAGTGGCCCGCCTAAAATTTTAAATTCTTTTAATTTGTTCGAGA